>LPNX010967233.1:1560-15415 GCA_001517045.1 Pseudotsuga menziesii | reverse complement strand
TAAAAATGATGATCACTTATGGCAAGGTTCCATAGCCATGTGCTACTGGTATAGAATTGATAATATGTGTAACTAGATTCAAATTCATGATTCTTGTTATATTGATAATGTTGTATTAGTTGTAAGCTTTGGGTATGCCTTCGCTAAAGGCCCTAGCATCCTTATGAATTATCATTCATATTTATAAAAAAAATTCTTGAACCCTATTCAACAATTCTACCATTTTATCTTGGTTAAGAGAATATGGTGTTGAACCAATAGTTGTGGCTATTGAACTTATCCTTTATATACCTCTATGAAAGTTCAATGTATCATATCCCACATTTGGGTTTTGACCTAACAATTTACCTTAGCAAATAATAAATCTTCTTCGGGTAACTTACACTTACCAAAGCTAAAATAATCATTATTAGATGTGATATAGAATTTTTTTAACATTTGTCTTTTAAAAAAAAATACACACATATATACATATGAGTTTATTTCCAAAATTTTAAAAATGATTTCTTTCTACATTTATTATTTAACATGTGTATTGTAGTATAAATTTCATATAGAAAAATCAACAAAATGAACTCAATCATTTAGTATGAAATTCATAACAGGAATTAACAACAATAAGTAAAGTAAGCTTATGTATTTCTAGAATCAAGTTCTCCAAGAAAATGACTTGGGAAGCTCCATGAACCACCCAAACATAGGTTGTCTAAAGAAACTTAACATTCTATCTCAAAATACGCCCCCAAGCCAAACCATGATACCACCAATGAGAAGTAGGACTGAATTTTTTTTCAATTTCTCTTGGGTATAATTGTCATACATAACTCAAATAATTTCAGTTCTACTTAAACAAGATAACACTATCATCTTTTTCCACACCTAACACATCTAATGCTCATAAAAGTGTGCATACCCCACCTAACACATACAGTGCCCATAAGAGTGCGCATAAAGAGTCTTGGTATACTTGTTTATGTTTGTCAAGATATCATCTTTTACCAAACCACATAACTGCAATACATGGGTATTCATAGTTCGTCTCTCATACAACACTTTTTAGGGCTCTTTAGTATGATCAAAGGGAGTTTTACATTGTAGTCATTGAGGTTGAACTTGAATAGCTCTCATAGAAACTCTACTACAGAAATAACATAACTAGTTTACAAATAAAATGGAAGCATCTTCCTCTTTGGTTTCTACTTTCTTACTCACAATCACCCACCGTTCATTCACTAAACAAATATTTATTGACAACTTCCGTTTTTAGCTGACCATAGTTAATAATTTAACCTACTGATTGCTACCCCTCTCCCTTTACTCTTTCATATCCCCCTTTCAATATGGGTAGGAAGATCAATCCAATTGGACTCCTTGCTCCTAAATAATATGAGGAAACGACATAGTTAAATTTTTGGGTAATGACTATAATGTAGGAAATAGGTTTCGGCCACTTATTCACTTATGGAAACCGAGTGCAAGTGGTTGGCACTTGGACTTCTATAACCTGCACTACGTTCCACTCTTGTGCTATCATGGTTCTTTTATGTCAACCCTACCCAGTCAGTCTTAGATTCCTTTAATTAAAATATGTTCAAAATCTATTTATAACCATGCCATTATTATAATAATGTCTCATGGTGCATCATTTCTAGTGTCATGTAAATGTATTAATTAAAGTAATTAACAAATTACTAATTCAAAATAACATTTAATTATGAGAGGTACTATATTTGGATATTACATCCCCTCTGCTTAAAGTAACACCATCCTCGGTGTTCCTTCACTTCAACACTGTTCATGTCTAATATAGAAATGGATAGACATCTCTCATGGAATCCTCTTTTCCCCATGCCAAATGGACACCAATAAATTTCACCCAGAACATAGCATAATTGCTTCTCAGCTCATAGAATTAGCGTAGAATTGGCTTTCTGCTCATTCTTTGCTGCTAAACCACGTCCGGAACTACTGTTCAATTGCATAAGTCAACCCAAAATATGGATAAGAGGCTACTTTTTGCTGCTAGACACGAGTTCAAGCACCGATAGAAGCCACTTCAAACTTTTTCTTCCACCTTTTTTCCCATGAAAGATGGCACCAGAAAATTATTAATATATAGTTGTGTAAGATTTCATAGTTAGGAATACATATTATGTTGAGTTCTTGGAATTAAACCACATGGAAGACTTTAAAATTGTCCGACACTAGTGAATCGATTTCTTCTCAACCCCCATATGGGCCTTAAAAATTAATAAGATGTAACTATTTAGCTAATCCATGACTATGAAAAATCATGCATAGGCCTATAAATACTATAAAATGAATTGGAAAATACTAAAAAATCATGCATAGTTCATAGTGGGTGGTCAATTGGAGTTTTGCTGAGCTAAACTGGGCTAATTCTGAGCACATCGCAGCCTCTTAAGCATTAGTAAACCATATCTAGGTCTAGTACTATTTTGAATAATTCTGGGATCCTTATTATAAGTCCTAGGTCAGTTCTGTTCGTAAAGGCCAGCAATAGGAGGCTTGGTTTTCAATTGTGGCCAACAAACTATGCATGTTTTCATTTGTCTCTCTGCCTTCATAACAATAGTCCACAACATTTTAGGGCATCTCTGATTTGAGTTTTGGGCATCTCAGAGACCTGAAATATGGTCCATCCTATGGAAAAAATCGCATCAATACATTGAGTTTGTCTTCCAGCACAAGGGGTGGGAAGAGGTTACATGATCAATATTTCTCTGTCTGTTTTGCGCAATATTTGGCACACCATCAATGAGGGATCTATAGAAGATTCTCCATTGTATGGTCTCTGAGGAATCTTTAGTGTACACAGCAACGATTATTGGTGAGAGATATTGTATTTTGATGACAAGAGACAACTGGAAGTGTAGAAAAATTGTTACCGAGGTGAAAGTGGGTAACACCCTTAGGTTATACTTGGGATAGCTTGTTTTTAGGGGCTTAATCACATGTGCTAGCTAAAGCTCTAACAAGGACTTTGTAAAACTACTTTTGGTAGAGTTGATTAATAAATCATTAACGGAGTTGATTGTGTGCCAAACTGTAAGAACAACCGCTTGTGTTTTTTTTTAGCTGACATAGCTCAAGGATTAAATGCAACCCCATGATTATTATGCTCAGTGCACCCATTAGATTTACTTCTCTTTATTTGAAGAGAAGGTAGGCGCTACCCATACATACAAAATTGTAGTTTATGTTGTAGGTTAGATATGTCCAACACTAGCAATGGAAGTCAGGCATTTATCCACCTATATAGACTCAATCTTCTTGTGCAACTTGATTCAACCAAAATATTGGTATATTCTTCCTTATTCACCCCTTAGTATATACTTAGTAAAACATGGACTTAAAAGAAGGATTCACATAAAGTTTGTTGGAAATTAATGGATAGTAGTCTAGACATATATATGCCAAAATGAATAGCACTGGAGGGATGGAATTGTAAGGGATTGATGCCCAGAGAAGGAATGTTTTCTCCTTGTTTTGCATAAGTAAGTATTGTGGTTTTCAAACAATTTATCCAACATAAAATTTCAATATTGGTATACTTTGAAAATCCTACCCTTTCCTTTCAGTTATAGAGATTGTCCTGATAATTCTATACATCCTTTTTCACCTTAGTGGTGCCATAGGATAGCTAGGGTGTGGAATGGACATTATAGTATAAACGAAACAATTATTCCATGACCTTTTTAGGTCTACTTTCCATTTTGTATCCTCTATGTTTCCTCATTTCTGGCATATCCTTGCACCTTATATCTACGAACTCAGGACCGCATTATTCATTTTTTCCAAAACTTGTAAACCCTAATTTCCCTATTGTTTGTCTATCTTTATCTCTCATATACCTCTCAACGTCATTTGGTTTTAATCATAAACGATGGAAGTTTTCCATTCCATTCATGAAGAATTCCATTCAATTGAACCCTAAACATGAATAATTCTATTCAATTCAACCCTAAATGGTGGATCCAGATGCAACTAATACAACCTCAAAACCATAATGGCTATCGGGACAAGATTTGGATGGGAGTTTGTTGTGATGAGTTGGAAGTTTTTCTAAGTTATATGTAAGCCTACAGGTGTAGAGTAAGGAGAAATAAGTGGCCAATAAAATGA
Source organism: Pseudotsuga menziesii (assembly GCA_001517045.1). NCBI lineage: Eukaryota > Viridiplantae > Streptophyta > Pinopsida > Pinales > Pinaceae > Pseudotsuga > Pseudotsuga menziesii. Next base: position 11,269 of record LPNX010967233.1, on the reverse strand, counting down.
ATAATTGGACCAATGTAGACCGGAGAACTGACTTAGAAGTTGTGTGATCAGGTCGGTGTAGTGTTAGAAGCTCTTAGAATGTGAACTCATCTATAGAGGTTGGAGAAAGTAATGCATTTCGTCGAATATCTGACATATATGCTATAACACTGATATCTTAAATTTGTTTATATGAATTTAGCCATGTCTACAAGGAGCACGATATGAGTGCATACCATTTATACAAGGAAGCATTGAATATGGAGGTTGGCCTCCTCTCCTTCTCGAAAGGAGAAATCATTGAGGAAGGAATGCTACAGTTAATTTAAGAGCCTTCTTATTTGTGCAACATAGTATTTTTCGGTTCTTTCTACTATGGGATACATCAGCATATTTCTTGTTTTAGCTGGGGATATAGATTTTGTTTGCATCCCCTTAGGGGTGTGTTTTCTCCACCCTCAATGCCTCCTTGGATAAGATATTTGTGCTCATTATGTTCTTCATGTGGTATTTCTACTTCAGTCATCTTGGGATTGTGGGTTCCATCTCTCCCCTTGAGACATTTTTTGATAGTTATGATCTCCACTTGTTAATCGACTGACTTATTGCCAAGATAATGTAAAATCTACTTTTTATTCACTACTGAATATCAAGCTGGAACACCTCTTTTTCTTCTGAAAAAAATATACAGAATATTTGCAAATTATTTTATCACATATTTTGAGATCCATAAACTGGGTCTTTTATATTTTTGGGTGAAGAAAAAAACTAAATTAAAATAGGTACACCTAAGAATATTGTAAAAAACATAGTTTTTAATTTTGAGATTAATTGGCTGAAGCATTTGATATGGAACGACTTGATATCTATATCATGTTAAAGGACTATGAGTTGAATTGTTATACTAGGGAATTATTGATATTATTCAGGATAATGATATAAACATTATGTCATGCTTATAAGTATTTCCAAGTTTTTTGCTCCTATTTTGCTAATATTTGCGAATTTTTTTTTTCTGACCATGGTGCAGGTAGAACTAAACAGGTATTTGTCAGACATGTCTTCCTCTAACGAGGGGAGTTTGGGAAGGGTAGAGGAAAGTGAGACATCCAGTAGGTCTACAAGGGATAGATCAACTAGATTTTGTAATATTAGAATAAAATTCAATAAACACAGGGAATTTTTTCTCAAAGGAGGGGGGTCATGTTCCTATGATGATGAGATAGTAGGAGACATCGAGGTGCCCTTAAGGTACAAATAACTAGTGAAAAAATGTGTGCCTAGGGATCTTCCTCAAGTAAACACTGATTTTTGTGTGAATGAGAGGATATATAGAATTGCACCATCATCATTACATGGATTGGGGTTGTTTTGCATGGATGGCATAAAGGTTGGATACGACAGATGTACAAAATTAATGGAGTATGTTGTACCCTATTACAACCACAGTGATTGGATGCGCCTGGTCCAATATACGCGCAGTATGCATAGATATGGGTTGTCAACAAATGATATACAACTGAAAGACAAAGCGCAAAATAAAGTAGTAACGTTGTACATTGACGGAAGGGAAAAAACAACTGGTAATATTGCAGGTTTTATAAACAGTATACAACCAGGGTCTACACTTAAGAAACCCAACTGCATATTCGAGTCATGTGAAGGAAACGTGTCTTTGTATGTGGCATTAAATCAATAGCTGCTGGCAAAGAACTGCTTATTAATTACAATTTGAATCGTGTAGATACAAACACGGTTAGTATGACCACTGGAGCCTCGAGGCAACCTGTAAACCTAAATGTAATTCCACATTCTAAATACTTCAAAACTGTACACATAAAAAACATGTAGCATAATGTTTATTTTTGTTATGTATTTTTTAGCTTTTACATATTATGTTCATTGTGATAATGTTCTATGCTTTTTTTGCAGGTGGATGATCGAGGTAAGTACCTAGCTGTTGATCAGACCACACCCTCATATAGGCATCAGGTAAACTTAGATGTAATCCTATGAATCTATCATTATAGACAATTTTTGTTAATATAATTTTTTGCGTAGACTATTGCTTCAAATACTAAGCAATGTTTTATATATTTCTGTTGCAGACAGGGGATTTGGTTTATAAAACACCATCTCAACACTCTATATAGTTTGAGGTCTCCCAGTTGATGAAAGATAATGAAACTAGTAGGTTTGCAGACCCATTGAGGGTGCTACAGAAGACCATGGAAAAACAAAATGAGGAACTTGTTCTTCTGACATTGATAGTTCCACAAATAGAAGAGATCAAATCAAATATTCAATTGTTGTTACAGAGATGTCGACAATTGAAAGTAAGTTCACAAATAATAATGTAAATTCATTTAGAACTTTATAATATTTAATTTTATATGCTATTGAACTTATAATACAATGGTTTGTATTTATAGGAAGTTATGCATCTTCACAGTGGTGGTCTAGGTATTGTTGGTCCTAGTGACCAAACCACTCCATGTACACAACATATTGCCTCGTTATTGTCAACTGAACAATCGGAAACATGCTCTGCGACACCCCCGAGGCCAGCAGAGGGTGCAACCGATGTTGGTCGACTCACAACAGATGCTACAGAAGAAGGGGTGGATGCAGGGTTAGATAGAGAGGTGGATGCATTTCTTGGATCTTCTCATGTCACTTGCATTGGTTCAATAGTGGCAACATTTTTGGTGAACTAAGAACTCGTTCCAATAAATATAAAGAAGATTCCAGGTGATTATATATTGTTCAATTTAGTTTTTTTAATTTGTTTCTAATATACCGATAATAGTTTTTAATGTTGACTAATGATGGCATTAAGGTTTTGCAGGAAATGATGTATTTTATAAACATCTAAATGATTTGTCCTTGGATATCTTCGGGCCCACCATTCGCACAAGGTGGGACAAGTTGAAAAAATATTTAAAAGATGAGCTGACTAATCGCTTGGTTGGTTTGTTCGGAAAAGATACCTTCGATACATCGAAGGTCCTATAGAAGGATGGAAAACATTTGAAGATTGTCCAAGACCAGTATAGGGTTCACCTAGAAAAGAACCCTAGGTATGAGCACCCTCCGATGATTCCATATAGGGAGTGGAAAGCTCTAGTGGAAGATGGAAAAGAGAAGGGTCTAAGAAAAGCAAGAAAGATACCACCAGGAACAGGGAGGTATGCAATACATTCCATAATGATGATGGTAAGCCCGATTATTGTTAGTTTTTATATTGAATTTGGAACATTGACTAACGTAATTCAACACTTGATTAGTTTGTCGGACACATCTAAGGCCACCAAAGCAAGAATGAAAAAAATTGGTTAACACAAGATTGGGCCTAGTGGTTATTCGAACTTGGTGGCCCAATATGTAAGTATTGAAAACCTGAAACTGCATCCAAATAATATATAGAATTTTATTTTATTTTTTATTTATTTATTTTTATTCTGGAAAAAAATGTAAAATTAATGACATCATGCAAATATACAGGCCGATCAGTTCAAAGAATTTCCCACTGAGGAAGACATGAAGCTTGGCTTCGAATAGGGCTTTGACGTCGTTGTTGAACGCTGGAGAAGCTTGTCTGGGAATACTGCACAATCTTCTATTGATCCATATGGTGGGCAGGTATATAAAAACTATATAGTTTAATGATAATGTATTAATTCTCATGCAATTTATTCATTATAAAAAAATAACATAAATTATTTATTCCTTTTTTAGGAAAAAAGTAATGATCTCGTTCAAGTCGAGGATGTACACCAACCAGATGAAGATCATTCTTCGATTCCTAGTAATGAATTTATTAATATGCTACTATTTTGTATAGATAATTGCAGATTATGAACATTAATTCTAGTTCTACACAATTCAACTACAGAGCATGTAAATGAATATAACATTGAACAGGTTGAGCCTGTATAGGATAATGATGAACATGTTGATGTGCCCATGCTAGGTAAAAAAACACCTTTGTAATGTTTTTTTAAATGAATTACTTGTATTTATAAAAATAAAAATAAATTAATGAAACATTTTGACAATATTGCAGAAATTCATCGCCCCTCACCGCAAGTTCAACCATGCGAGTAGTCTAGTAGGGAGACCGAGGATCAGATTCCAGAAGATGCACTTCTAACTAAATATTTAAAGAGAAAAAAAGTTAAAAGGAAGTGGCTAAAGAAATTTTGAATAATTCTTATTTATAATAAACTTTTTTACATGGCTTTTTCCTCTATTTCATGAATGAATGGTTTACTGATTTTTTTATCGGCTATTGAATAAATGAATGGTTTAATGAATGATTTAAAGAATGATTTAATGAAAGCTTCTTCCAACTATTGAGTGAAATAATTTGCAGTAAATTGTTATTTGCAAGTATATGCATTCGGTTTGGGGAATTGAGAGTGATGTGAGGGGGGGAAGGGGCCATACGAGCTTCCAAATTCATGTGGTTGGTCCTGTTTAGTAGAGAATATTAAATTATTCTTGAAACAAAGAGGAGCTCATTGAATGGTAAGGAAGAATACATTAAAAACGGTTATTTCTATAATTTTAGTGTTTAATTTTTACTATTGCTATTTGACTCCTCAATTGGAACTTGTTACAGATAGCATTAAGAAACATTTTCATAGTTAAGAGGAAGGAAATGGCATTTTGATGTGATCGATGTCCTTTTATACATAGTGTTTGTGGTTCTCCATGTTTTATTAGGTGATCTATTATTAACAGTTAATTTACTTGAATAGTTGAATAGTATTGTAATTTACATTGTAATAGTATTGTATTTATTTAGATTGGTTTTGTTTTTTTCATAAACAAACAAATATTTATTTGATGGCTCCTAACATGAAATTATTGCAACATGACAAAATTTGAAGTATGTTGAATGATGTTTTGAAAGGTAAAGCAGAAGAAGATGGTGCGAAGCTCCACAAATCAAGGTATAATTATTTTTTCTTTTACTTGATTGAATTGTGTATTGGGTATTTATGCATGTGCACACATGCACATTTAGTTGATGATGGTGATTACCATATATTCAGGTGAACTTTGTTCTATCTGATCTATAAACTTCCCTTAAATAGGTTGGACCGACACCATATTCTCCAAGAAAGAAACCCATAAGTCTTCTACATATTTTATAGTGATGACCATAAGCTATGAAACCCTCGTATCATGATATGTAATAGTCCTTGTCCTCCTCGTTTAAGGGTTGTAAATGCTTATCATTACCACTCTGTAGGGATGTAACTGTTGAACATGTCAGAGGAACTTTCATAAATTCTCCACTTTAGTAAGAAAAGACTAAACATCACCACCCTAAGGAAGGTAATATTACATTTCTTAATTGGTTGTTTGTAGAATATTTCATTTCTTAATTGGTTGGTTGTAGATCCTCCATGTTGGCCTTGTCCGTTGTATCAAGGATTCTCTAAGCCATCAACCTGGCCAAACCTTGGCCACGAACCATTGTAGTTGGATTTAAATCAAGGTCTTAGTCCCGAATCTTGGTGATCTACCTACCCCTTGTCCCACTACTCTCCTATTGCAAAAGTATATCCTTCACCATGGGATGAGGAATGTAGGACACTGTCTTAGAATTCCAAAAGTGATCATGAAATTAGTTAGGTGCCTTCACCAAGGAATAAGCTTATGTCTCCATTGAGGTTGCGCTTCCACCTTTCCCCCTGAAGTGCGTTGCTTGTGAAAGTAATTGGTTGCTCACTCCCTTGCTGATTTTTTTGTAAGAAAACAACATAGACTTTGCTTGATATATCTACAAAGGATTTATTTGCTTCTTCTCTCCACTTCTTCAAACTCAATCTTATCAAGATGATTTAACCAAAATATTTCCCAAAAAGAACTAGGAAATGTTTCATCGTATTCAAGATTGGTTGTAACCAAAAGTTTCAAAAACATAATTGGAAACAAAGGAATAGATGAGGTTTCAAAAACATAATTGGAAAAAAAGGCATAAATGAGAGGAGTACCTTTTCCAATTCATCTAAAGAGGAACGAAATATTCAAGTCGTTATCTTTCTTCAACATATTTGATATAGGACTTCCAATTTTCGCAAAAATAGGAAATGAAACACTTTACAGAATTGATGCAACCAAAGAAATATTGAATGATTCGTTTTTTTTAGTAAAAATATTCTCCTAGATACCCTTCACTGTTTTCGGATCAATCCTTACTCCAATATTGTGTTCCAAAATATTGCCTTAAAAGACCCCCAAGATGATTTTTCTGAATTCAACGATATGCCCAAGGATTTGCACCTCTCAACAATCTTGCTAAGTGTCCAATATGATCATCCCTATTCTTCAAAAAAACAGTGATATCATCTTGGTACAGTGCTATGCACTCATTAGAGAAAGCAAAGTCCATAGTACATTCGAAAGTGGCTTTAGCAGTTGTCAATTCAAAAGGAATCCACACATATGCATAAGTTCCCCAAGGGGTAGTGAAAGCAATTTTATATCTCTCATTAAAACAAAAATTACACAGATATGAAAATGGAGGGTCAAGGACATGAATGGGACAATGGAGTGTCCCATTCCAGTAGTGATTAATCCTCTCTCAAAACATTAGTTTTTTCTCAAGGCCATCATTTGTTGGCTAACTTTACTCATAGAAAACGTTGATAGCTTCTTTGGACCTATCCATAGTTCTTCATACAAGTAGCCCATTGCATGGTTTTCCCATTAACTAAATGGAGAACCTTTACCAAAATATTTTTGATTGAGCACACTTCCTCCACTCCTTTCTTTTCCCCATCAACTAAATGAAGAACCTTTACCAAAATTTTGTTGAATGAGCACTCTTCCTCCACTACTTGCCAAAATCCATCTTGGTTTATGAGTTTGTGCAATAGGCACAACCATGCCACTCATAAAAAAGAAACATCTCTTCAACTTCAGCTCATAACAATTAAGGGACAGGAGGGAAATGAAATTGGTGGCAAAAATGTGTAACTCTAGGGTGCAAGAAATCCTTGTTCCTTGTGACTCACCTCATGAGACTGAGGATAAATGCATGGTTATATATGTATTTGGTCATGTTAATGCCTTGATCAATGGTTACATTGAAAAATGTGAGGTTACTGATATCCTCGAGATCAATCGATGCAATGGTAAACACATGGATTCAAAGACAATGTGGGGTTTTTCTCCACTAGAAAAGTGTTGGTGCCTACATAGTTAGCAACATTATTGGTGATTACCTGCACCACATGATGCACAATGCTTTGACAAATTCATCCAACTAAAAACATAACAATGCTACATCTTTAACATCTGTAGCTGCATCATAAACTTTGTGGCCTTTTGGCAGTTTACTATGAAATTAAGAAAGGCCTTGCCCTTCCCATACATCCAACCATCAAACTATACCATGCATCTAGTGCCCCCTAATAATTTTCTTGGCTCCTCTAGTCGAGTCCCTATATTGGCCTTTTCCTTTTGAAGGAGTGCACAACCACTACTTCTCATAGATAAGGGGCTTTATATCGTAGGCCAATTGGACCAAAAATAGTGTCAACAACAAGCATACCCTAGGAGAACACACTAGTATTGGAAACAATCAAATATTTGTTGCTCTAACAAATACCTTGCCACAACTGTCAACTTCTTCCTTTTTTCTAACCACCGATTTAATAATGGATGGTTGTGACTCCTATTTAATTCTTGTAAACAAATACAGGAAAGGTCCTCATAGATGTTGAACCTATGGATTTCCTCTCACAATCCCCAGTTTTTGATACACCTGTGGCTATAGGGGATCTAGCGATTCCTCTAGCAACAATTTTCAAGTTTTAAAGTTATCGACTCAACTTTCTTTCTAACTCATGAGGAGCCTCATGGCATCTTGGATAATTTCTGGGGATGCTACTAACTATAAAATCATGTCTTGGGATTCTTTCCAATTGGTATTTCAAGTGGTACACCCCTCTTCATATCTATTCCAAATAGCTTACAACATAATTTCATTCTGTTTACCCCATCCTCAGGTTCATCATACTGCCAAAATGAGGTTTTTGCCTTCGGCATATTGCCAAAGAAATGACCAATTTCAATCTTCAAACATAGGGAAAAAATGAAAAAAATGAACATAAAAGATTGCTGGAAAAAAATAGGCCTATATTTTCTAAATTTGTTCTATAATCCATGAAAAAATGAGAACCAGAGGCAAGTAGTATGCACTTTGCAAACCCTTGCATAAATTTGAAAAAAAATAAGTTTTATGTTGATTAACACAAGCCTATGGGAATGAAAACAATTACCCCCCAAATATTTAGTTTTCAACCATTATTGGTGCTTTTCCATGCACTGCTGTCTATTTCCCATCAATTAGCAATTATTTCTAATTAATCTTGATTATTTCAATTCTGGAAATTCATGATTTTTTGCCCGTAATTAATTGTTTTAGTATTTAGATCAGGATCAATAATTGATTAATTTGACTAATCCCAGGGGCTCATCTCTGTATGCGGGGACTTACCTTCCTGTTGTGCCAGCAGTCTAGGTGCTTGGGTATGCATAGAAACATCTGTATCTCTGAGATCCTGAGTGTCCTCGAGGGTCTGTTGAAGGAAATCACTTATGTCATGGGGATTTTGTTCCAAACAACCTTGGACATTTTCCATTATTTCTTTTTTCTTTGATAAAAAATCCTTGAAAAATATACTAATTTCTATCCCTAACAGTACACCCCTAACTTACCATTTGCTAACCCTAGTAAAACTCTTAAAAACTAAAAAAAGAATATTTCTGCACTATACAAAACCCAAAACATAAATAACATATAGATAAGATGATTTTAATGTCTAACAACTAGAGCAATTTGAGGAGGCAAAAGTGGCATTTTCAATTCCAAGGAGACATTTATGATTTTCATTTTCATCTCGAGCAGAATAATATTTTCCCATCTAGGAATTGTTCAAGGAAGCATTTTAGTTTGAAGATGCAATCTTCTTTCTTATTCTCATTTCTCTCTTATTGTTCTCGTCTTTTAGTGGAAAGAAAATCAAAAGAAGCATGGAAAAAATTACAATATTCACTAAGCCAACCCTAAACCACATAGGATGGAATACTAATTCTGAAAAACCCCTCCTAACAATTGTGACAAAAACCACAAAAGATATAAATAGAATGGTGGGTCTCATAAATCGAAACGGAAATCGGTGATGCTGCATTTTTAGGAAGTTATACCCGGATACCCCTGGATATCAAGATATTCTTGGTACAACTAGTCCTAAGGTCAAGGTGTAATTATTTAGGTCAGACACTAGAATTTGTGGATGATATGGCAGTTGTAGTTAGTTCAATTTCTGGTTGGTGTTTACACACTTCAGAGGCTTTTCAAAGTAGTCCCTCGACTAAAGAAGTGAAAATGATGTTTACATTGCATAGGCATCTCAATAACCAGGGTCATATATGATACTGACAATGATGTTCAACAATTGATGGCGACTTATATTTTGTCCACTTGTCCTTTGAGTTTAGGCTTTTAGTTGTCATTGTTCAGTATGGCTGTAATGTATCAATATTTTTTATTGTGCATGTCTTGTATTTCATATATATATTGTGGAATGTGTGTGAGTGGACATTGATTGAACACTGTATTTTCATTTTCACGACTAATAAGAAAATCAATGACTTGTTCAACATAGTAAATGTGGAATTTGATGCTTGTTTATCTGTCTTATTCCTC
>LPNX010967225.1:35578-77122 GCA_001517045.1 Pseudotsuga menziesii | reverse complement strand
AGCCGTACACCTCGATTTGCGTGCAGGTCAGCCGTACACTCTCCTGGAAAATCGGGCCATTAAATGCAGCCGTACTCTGTAATTAATGCAGCCGTACATCAGCGGTTATGGTGGCCGTACACCTCGGGAACTGTGCAAACTGAATGCTGGAATCTTCTCCTTCAAACCCTAACTTGGAAATTTGACCTCCTTGAGCAATTCGACCTCACTTAGCTCTCTCCTCTCCTTCATCTGTAAAAATGAAAAGTGATTGACTTTTGCCTCCCTCACTCCTTTTTATAACATCACAGTGAGAGTGAATATCTCATTTATTTATTTCTCATAAATAAATTCACTCACTTACTCACTTTATAAAAAAGTGACTTTAGTCATAAAGTCACATTTAAGTGACTTTAATGTGAGGGTCACATTTTCCCTCTTAAGTGACTCAGGCAAAATAAAGTCACTTAGGGAACTCCTGACAAGGTACAAAAAAATCAACAAGCTTGCTAAGGTTTTCTCCGCTTAGCCCCCTTTTCACCTCCCCTACTTGTGGAATCATAGTCCCCCCATCTCTTCTTCGTCCTTCATTTGCACTTGTCATGATTTTTATATTAAATATCAATGCTCATAATTACAATATGTTTGGTCACCCTAGACCATTTATGTTCGGCCACTAGCCATTTACATTAGTGTGACTAGCATAAAATATTTGCAAAAATATTACATTGCTATTATCTAGTTATCTAGCCAATATAAAAACTAAAAAATAATACATTTAAAGAAAAACTCAAAGTTGAAAAATGAATGTGGGAAATATTTCAGAATTCACTCACTGAAGGAAGATACAAGATCTTCCCTTTAGACATTGGTGCAAAAAATGCCAAATCATTCTAAACTATTAACAATCTCTTTACCAGAAAATTCTATGTTGACATGTTTCTAGAGCATGGAAATGCTCCAAACCTGTGTATGGGTGTGCAAGACAGCTAGAAATTTTTCCCAAATTTGCAAGAAATGACAAGTTGGAAGCAACAGTAATATATATAAAGGCCTAGGGATATTTCATGTACTAAATAAATAATATATATAAAGGCCTAGGGATTAGAAGCGACAATAATATATATAAAGCAGTGTTGCAAATATCTCCGATTTCTCACGATATTTCCGATTTCTCCCAAGTTTTTTATGTTGCCGATTTGTCTGATATTTTTGTAGATTTTTCACAAGTTTCAGCCTCCAGTTTAGAAGTAAAAATATGTCTGAGTTTATTTGCAAACCCAGAAAATTTAAACGCTAGAAATAAACATAAATTTCAGACTTAAAAACACTGTTGTGACTTCATATTTTCATGGACAGAAAATAAAATAAATGCACACCATTCAACACACAGTACTCAGAAATTTTTTACCAATGGCCCTGGAAAAACCCACAAGGGGAAAACCAGTCAGAGAAAGAGAGATTTTTATTATTTCCCCAGGAAAAACCAGACAGTCTTTTTACAGTCAAAATACAACTTATCTCAACTCAGCAGTCTGCCTCGTTTTTCGTGCTATTGCTGCCTTGATTTTTGTGCAAATCCTTCTTGAAAAACGTGCCTGAAATAACAGCAATATTCTGTCCTCGAAAACTGTGTCAGCACTTCTCAGAATCCGTACTGTATGGACTGCATTTAATGCTTCTGTATGGCCTTGATTTCTGTGTCTCAACTATCTTCCTGCTGCCTCGGGAAACATGCCTGATATCTCCTCGAAAAATGTGCATGAGTCTGCCTTGGAAAACTTGCCCAGAATCCGTACTGTATGGATGGTCGTACCCCTTCTCGATTTCTGTGCCAACAATAAATGCAGGTCATACTCTCCTCAGGATCTGTGCAAGCAATAAATGCTCCTCGGTTTTTGTGCCCATTGTAAAACTCTCAGCTGGATGCCTCAAAACCCATGCCCTCTTTGCTCTCTCTCTTCAGCTCACTCTCATCTCAAGAAATGAATGAATGAAGCCTTTCCCTTGCTTTTTGGTCTAAACCCTAGGTAGGTGAAGAGACATCTAATCCAATGGCTGAGATTAGATTAGATCTAGGGATGAGAATAAATACTCCATTTGATTCTCATAAAAATTAAATTCTCTCTCCCACTTAAGTTTATCAAACTTAGACTTTAATCTCTAAAGTCTCATTAAATGCTCCAATTAAGTCATTTAATGCAAGGGTCACTTTATTTCCCCTTTCTAAATGACTATGGCTAAAGTCACCTAGGGAACACTTTCCTAGGTACAAAATTAACTCTCCCTCTCACCAAGGAAGGTGTTTTGCACCACTCCCAACTTGTCTCTGAAGAAGACAAACTTGCCCCTTCCCAAAGATTTCGTTGGAATGTCTACTACCTGCTCATCAATGGAAATGTACTATAAAGATACAGCACCTCTCTAAACATTATCTCGGATGAAATGATAGCTGATCTCAATATGCTTTGACCGGTCATGAAATATTGGATTCTCAGAGAGTTGGATGCAACTCTTATTGTCACAGTAGATCACCGTAGGCCTTAGCTCCTGACCAAATAAATTCACCAGCAACTTGCGAAGCCACAAAGCCTCGCAACTGACCTGACTGGATGCCATATACTCAACCTCTGCAGAACTCAATGCAACAGAGTTTTGCTTCCGACTGAACCACGACACTGCTGCCAAGCCCAAGCTGAAACAACAACCAAAACTGCTCTTACGATCTACCACACCGCCTGCCCAATCTGAATCTGTGAAGCCAACCAACCTGATCCCATCTGACCTCCTGTAGTCCAGACCAAAATCCATTGTCCCTGCTGGGTATTGTAAAACATGTTTTGCAGCCACCCAATGCACACTCCTAGGCTCAACCATGAACTGACTAAGAGTGTTCACTGCAAAACACAGATCTGGCCGAGTGTTGACCAAATACATCAATGACCCAAAGAGCTGACAGTATAAAGTAGGATCCACCAACTCTCCCTCAGAAGCATGAAGCTTCTTCCAGTTGGTGATCATCGGTGTCGACATCGGCCTGCAATCCTCCATCCTAAATCTCCTCAGAATATCCACAGCATACTTTCCCTGTCTCAGGAAAATGTCTTGGCTCCTGCCAAACCTCCAATCCCAAAAAATAGTGCATCAACCCAATATCTGTCATCTCGTACTCCATAGCAAGATCCTTCTTGCAAGCTGCAACAAGTCTCTCTCCCCCTGTGATAAACAAGTCATCAACATATAGCAGAAGAATAAGCAGATCATCTCCAACCATGATGAAGTAGAGATTTGGATCTGCTTCACTTTTCTGAAACCCCATTCTCTGCAAGTAAGAATCGATCCTGGAGTTTGCAACATTGATATAAAGGCCTAGGGATAGCTCATCTAATAAGTAATAATATATAAGAAATAAAGAATAATAATATTATATAATAATCAATAAATGAAAAGACGCGTCTTAATTAAGAGGCATGTCCTAGTGAAGGGACATAACTTCTCAACCATGGTGACTAGGTACATGTATACCATCTCATGGCATTGGAATCAATCACATGTTCATTATTCAATTATTATATATTTGCCATACATGGATTTCAACACATTATTAAATTGGTGCATGTATATACTATATATATCAATGTTCCACCAAGTTTCCGGGACGGGGGGGCGTGGGAGCAGGGAAACGCACATTGGGGATGTGTTGAGACACCCCAAAATTTTGGGGTATTTTGGAGGACGGGGGGGCCGGGAGGCGTCAGGGTCCCTAACATAGGGGGTTCGGTCTCTAAAATTATAAAAAAATAAAAAATAAAAATAAAAATATGAACCCCAACATATAAACATATCAATTCCTCATCCCATCACCATTTGCATACTAGCGTGCTTATGTTCCGGAAGAATTTAGTGTAATTTAATGTAATCGTTATAGCCAAGCATATCATATCAATGTTTGTTTCTTTTTATTTGTTTCTATTTCGTTTTAAAATGACCATTTAGTGTAAAAGCCTAAAATTTAAGATGAACCATTTCTTTTTTAAGTAAAAAAATTTTAAAAATCGAGGGCAGTGTGGGCCTCTCGGAGCCCCCCATTTTCAGGAGGGGGCGTGTGGGAGCCCCCCAATCCGGGAAACTCCTAGACCCACATTTCCCCAAGTTTAGCAGAAAGGGGGGCGCTGAGAAACGTTTCCCATGGAGCCCCCCAGCCCCCGGGGCATGGGAAGCGTAGGGGGCGAGCCCCCGACCCTGGGAGGCGCGTCCCCGTGGAACACTGATATATATATTAAAATTTCTACCAACAAATAATCTAGAATCTACAATGGAAAGCTAGATTTTGACAATTTTTCCAGTTTTACATAAGGCCAAGTACATCAATGAAAATATGGCCTTGGCATCAAAATTTTGTAATTATTCAACCAAGAAGATGAATAATTAAGAGGGTGAAAGGTCAAATGAAGTTGAATCACATCAACTACGCTATGTTAAATTTGAACAAACATATAAAAAGATATTCTTGTACAAAGTTCTTGGTTCAAAGACCTTAGCACACCTTGAGTTCATAAGGCTGGAGGATGACCTCAACGGAGAAAGGATGGTTACTCCAGGTATACAAACAAGTCCTAGGATCATGCATATTGACAGGGGGAGCAGTGAGTAGTGATCAGAGATTTCTGACACAGGTATGTGGACACCCTTTGCCATTGATGCCAAAGGGGGAGAGATGAAAAAAAAGGGGAGCATGAGTTGTTGTCATCAATGACAAAGGGGGACATTGTTGATGAAATTGTCATTGATGCCAACATGGACTTGCAATGGCCCCACGGGATGTCATTGATGCCACCAAGTCCCACCTTGCAGTGCCTTGGATCCCAAATAGAGTGGGTTTGTGCCTTGAAGCACCTTGTACCCAGTTGACAAGGTCCTTGTACCCACAAGGATGAATCTTGAAGCCGCCACCTTGTTGAAGACATTGAAGACCCTAAAGATAGTCCTAAAGCCTTGGTAGACGATGGAGAAGCCCTAAATGGCTTGGAGAAGCATTAATGACCCATTATGTGGTCATTTATGCTCTGATGGTGTCATGGTACCCCAGAAGAAGGCCCATCTACCCCACAAGTGATGGCACGATGGACTTTGACCCTTGGAGGCCTCATGGTGTGGCTCATGTGTGTGGAGCCCTTGATGTGTGGATAGAGACCCTTATTTGATTGATGATGACCTTAATACCCTTGGTGGAATTCGTGGCTATTGACATGTTGTGGAACCCATGCATATGCCCTCCGTATGATGAAGAAGCTCTTGAATTACTTGAAGAAGCATTGAAGAAGTGCTTCTACCCACAAGTTAGTCCTTAAGCCCACAAGCTTTATAAAGCTCATGTTTGACGCCCGTTGGGGAGTTTGGTTTTATGATGAAGTCCTTAACACTAAGGATGAGGTTTTTGAAGGTTGAAGAAGCTCATGTGGTAACAAAGCACATGTTACTCTTACTCTTGGAGCCCTTGATGAGCCCTTTGTACCTTGATGGCATGCTCATGGAGTTCTTGTAGTCTTCTTGCACTTAATGACCACATATGTATTCGGTAACAGCAGCAGCGGTTAAATGACATGGACAATTGCACTTCATCCAAGCATGAAAAAAATTCAGTTGTGAAAGAACAAAGTTGTAGTGGTATTTTAAACAAGTAAATATGAGGTCTGCTCCTAAAAAAATAATTAAATACATGAAGTCGGCCCAACAAAAACAACATTAAAAAAATTGAAAATAAAAATTGCAAAATGACAAGTCGGCTCAGTCATTTTTTTAATTAAAACTAATTTTTTTTTTTTAAGTTGGCTCCAATAAAAAAAAATTACATATGAAAACTAGTATAAATAGGACTAACGTCCTAATTCATTCAATGTGAAAATTTGGGTGAATGAGAGCTCTGAATTTCGGGCTGCTCACTGAGGAGAATTTCGGGTACTGTAGCAGCTACAGTAGACAGAAAATTTTTAAAGTTTTTTTTATCTATGTAATTTCGTGGGTCATTACTGAGGCAATTTCATGGCTGTCTCTAAGAATTGTATGGGGTAAGCAACAGACTTCACTATGGAATCGAAATGGATGAGCTCTGAAATTCGGATGGCACTGTAGCAGCAGGAGACACAGTAAAGTTTACTCTGAAAGTCGGATATACAGCAGACTGGGGCAGCAGCTGAAGTTTTTCTTTTGATACAAAATTTTTGTGTTTTTATTAATTCTGATTTTTGGGACAGAACTGATCTGAGGCAGCCGCAGTAAGAAAAGGAAGCCAAAATTACAGAGAAGACAGGTCTAAAGTTTTTACACCAACTAGGACCAGCAATACATGAAGACCATCCGAACTTAAGGTATTGCAGATTTATTCTTTAACTTCTTCTTGTGCACAACAGCAGCCGATAAAGACCCAGGGTACAGTTCACCATGTCTTTATGATGATATATTCAAGGGCTAGTTTGCAGAATTGAAGAAGCTCTTTTGAACTGCTTTTTTTGGCCTAGGGAGAGTGTACTGCTGCAGACTGAATCAAACCTATTTTCAATCGTGTTGAAGGGCTATTTACAAAATCGGAAAGGTTCTATTTATTACTGTTTTATAACTTGTTCTGGGGTGAAAAGTTCAGTACTCTTCATGACTGTTATGTGAACAGTACTGTGAACTAATCAAGGGCAGAATTTAGGACCTTTCAAGGACTAAGGTTTATTTGTTATGGCAAAGTTTGGCATGATCTCGTGATTCTCTATAATGAAGAAGATGATGATGCAAAGATGATGATAAGGTGACAGCAATGTCACACTGAAGTGATAGTGGGCTGTTTGATATCAGCTTGTGAGCTGATTAGATGATGATTCTATGTGCAAGGGTTTGAAAACAACTTAAGAACATTGGTTTGATAAATTGAGAGCAGGGTTAAGCTCTAATGACACTTGTTGATCAGCCCTTCTTACTCTATGATTAAGTTGAGGTTTGACTGGTTAGTATATGAAGAATTGGTGGACTTGACAGCACTTGTTGATAAAAGTTACTATAAGCAAATCCTTTGATGTGCTGGTATGAGTAATGTATCAGCAGACCTCTTGATGATTGGCATGAGCAATAAATGAGCAGACTTCCAGTTGATTGGTGGACAGAACTTAGACTGCTGGTTATCTTAGATAAGGACTGCATGCTAAGAACCTTATGAAGACATGAGTAGCATTGATGCTTGGGCAAACTTCTTGATGACTTGAAATGTCATGAAAACAGTATGACAGTTACACAGTAAACACATGTTCATGACAGCATAGTCTTTAATCTACATTTGATTTGACAGCATAGTCCCGAATCTGTAAAGACAGTCCAAGTCTGGTTTTGATCTGAGATTGGGTTCTTTTACACAGTCAGTATTGATAGTCCATAGTTGACACAAGTCTGAAGTTGATAGCGTGACATTGTGTAAAGAATATGCACAGTCCAATGATGATGATGACAGTCCTTTGAAGCATATACATAGCCCCAGTTCATGAGGTTGTGAAGTATGACTGGTCTAAGACTAACAGCCAAAGACAAGACAGCTCTAGTACATGATGAAGTGATGATATGAAGAATGGTTTGAAGTCTTCTACAGCAGTCATACATATCCCAGGTAAGGAGTCCAAAGTTATGATGCACAGCCAATGAAAGGTTGATGTTGCAGATCTTGAAGATGGAGATGATTAGTGAGAGCAGCAGTGTTTCTGATATACTTGAGCAGCAGAGGTTGACAAGCATAGAATGACAGCAGCAGTGTTGATAAAGAGCAGAGATTGATGATCAGTGATAGGAGCTATATGATGATTTGACAATGACTAGAGTAGAGAGGTTGTTGAGCAGCAAGTGAGCAAATGAACAAGATGACTGATGAGCAGTGTTACAGCAATGTTGATGTGATTGATGAAATGATGTGACAGTAAGCTTTAACTGTAAATGCAAGATTGTCTTGCTTTTGAGGTTAAGATACCTCAAACCCTTCTTAGCCGGGTCTAAGAAAACCAGGCAAGGTCCTGGATGCAGAGTAGGTGCTCTTCATATCAGTAGGTGCTGATTTTACCTCTCGGTTGTAGCCGGTCCAAAACTAATACAAAAATATTACAAAAGTATATGGTGTTGTGTTCTTTTGTGTTATGGTTCTTGATGATTCAAATGCTTATGATATGTGAATGATGAAGTGAAAGATGTTTATGAAATGATAGTGGAATGATGAATTGGTAGTTAATTGTGACAAGCTAAGAAAAGTTTTAAGATTGGCTTTACACTGATTCACCACCCCCCACCCCCTCTCAGTGTCTAACACGTTTCCCAAGGCATTTTATTGTTGTTGAAACCATACGGCACCGTACAATTTGTATTGTACCTGTTGAGCATGTTTTTAGAGGAGAGACGTACAAGGTAAAGACTGTTGGTCACGCATTTCGATGGTCGTACAATGTACACATTGTTGGGCATGATTTCCGAGGCCTATTGGGCACAAAAATCAAGGTGGATTGTTGTTGTGGAGGTCATGTAGGCCATACAGTCAGCTGGGCACAAAAATCAAGGTGAGCACAAAAATCGAACTAGGAATTGGTACATTCAATGCTGTTATAAATGTTGTTGTAAATTAATTTTATGCCTGATAAATGTTGCAATAAAATTTCCCTTGGACTGGTTTTCCCCAAAGTGGGGTTTTTCCAGGGTCACATTGACCAAATTTCTGTTGTTTTATGGGTTTATCAATCTATTGTTTTTTATGTGGTTTTTTTTATCAGTCTAATGTTTCAGCTTGTTAGGTTATTGATTTAAATGCATGAGAAGTGTTTTTATCAATAAAAAGTTTTAAGTCTGAAATATGGGTAAACTAAGTGTTTGACAAAAATCTAAAATTTTCGTCAATATTTCTACATGGTATCAGAGCTGAGGCTCTGCGTTTACAGCTGATTGTGGATACAACAGTAGTGTTCAGTTGTTGGGCAACGGTTCTTGTTTTTTTTATTATAGCTTGTATATTGGAAGACCTTATCTAGATGTGACTTACAGGTGGTGGAGAAAGAGTGAACTGTTGTTCTTTTGGTGGTATATTTTTTTTCTTTGATAGCAAGGATGGTTGCTTGTATCAAATATGAGGATTGGTTGGATGGTATGTCCAACTACTTGGAGTGGAAAGTCAGGATGACGGTTGTTCTCAAGGAATGCAGACTATGGATCATGGTTAGCACCATGATAACTCCTCCCAAAGCTAATCCTATTGCTTTGGATATTCATGAAGTTAAAGAGGCCAAAGCCCGAAGGATGATTCTAGATGGTATAAGGGACCACCTTATTCCACATCTAGCTGAGAAGAAGACTGCTTATGAAATGTGGACTACATTGAAAGGCTTGTATGAGCCTAAGAATGAGAACCAGATAATGGCTCTCAAGGCTCCTTTCGCAAAAAGCTAGTGGTGAACCTCATCCTTACACAAAGAAATGAAAGCAAACAAAGAGCTAATCTCCTGATCAATAGCTTACTTACACCTGAGACTCCACAACAGAAATAGCAGCACAATCGACAGGCAATGACAAAAGATGGTGAAAGCATCACAAACAAGTGAACAACCATCCCAAACATAGCAGTGCACCAATGCACCCCACCTTGAAGCACAGAAGATTCATGATGATCCTCAAACCAACTCCAACAACTCTTGGCGAACAGTTTACAAATGATACTGTATACGCTTTTTTTGTTCTGCTTGCATAACCCATATATTATGTTTATTGAATAAAGTTTGAAGTTTTACTTCAAGGGTGAAAATTTCTCCCATCATGCTTTTCCAAACTAATTATACTCCTTCCCATTTTTCCTTTTCATAAAATATTCAAAATATAAAAGAAATACCTTTTCTGTTATGCTCTTTGTTCTTCATGTTTTTTTCTTTCTTTGCGATTTTCACAGCTTCTGAAATTTGTCAATGTTAGCGTTTCCTTTGCCCTGTTTTGTAAACTTTGAAAACTTGTAAGCTTTAAGAAATATATTTTGGCCATACTTTCCTACTGAGATCTTCGTAGAATAACCTATCTTTCAAAAGAAGCATGCCAACTTTCTTTTGGAACTATCAATCACAAGCTCCAACATTTGTACTATACTCCAAAACCAACGAGTATGGAAGATATACGAAGATGTTGAATAAAGGTTTTTAACTGAAGTCATTTCTTTGGATCACATAGATCACCTTATATTCCATACAATAGGTGGTTGAGGCTGTAATGTCCTCATATTATTAGGCATTGAGGACCAAAACCGCTAACCGATGTGATTCCTATGGGTTCGAGCGGTTACTAACAGTTAGGGAATCATCTAAAGATTGATGCCATCTATAGAAAATCTAGGGCATCATCATGTTATCACAATTAGGTCAAGTAGGGCCACCGGGGCCAAAGGCCACCATCATGCATGCCATCCAAGCATTATTTAATGATGCATGCACTCATTTAATTCTCCATGCGCATGCATGCAAGTCAACTGCAAATTAGAAAATAAAGTGACCTAATTAGGTCAAAAATTAGGGTTTTCGCAGTTGAAAGTTATAAAAGGAAGATAAAGTTAAAGGAGACTCACTTTTGATGATTATTATTTTGGAGCTCTTGAATAGCAGCACAGCGTGCAGCACAACAGTTGGGGTTGGATATGGCGTCTTCAGCTAGCGGGGTTTCGACAGTGAGATATCTGCCCTAGTCTCATTCAAGGTAAGCCATACAGGTTCACCATTTCCTCTTCCATTCATTCATAGTTATCCAGTATACTGCAGAGATTGTTGCAGGGGCACGTGTGCAGCCGTAAGGGGTTTTCAGCCAGAAAGCCCTAATCATTCGTTGGGTCTTCAGATCTCAGTTTTACTTCGCAACCTAAGCACCATTCTCATCATCGGCATCTTACTCCAGTACCCGGTAATTATCAAATCCGATCATGCTCATCCTGAGCAGTTATCAGCCATTTCGAGATCAGGGGGGCGTGAGCATCTGCACCTCTAGAACAATTCGCTAGCCTGCCTAGAGACCTCAGAACTTCCGCATGTGCCAGGCATTCTCTCCGGCATGGGAAGGCTATCAATCCTGCAAATCAGCAGCTTCATCAAACACCTCCTTCACTGAAAACGTCGCCCTTAGATGATCTGGGGTCCATGCTGGGGTTTCACCGAAAGCAGAAGATATCAGTTCATCTCCGTTTCAGCTCTTGATGCATGCATACTCTCTCAAGAGTAGTCCAACCAGCTTATCAGTGGTAAGTGTTCATTCTATCCCACAAACCCTAACCCTAATTTTTGCTATAAAATAGGGATTTTTGCATGGCAGTTTGCATGCCCGGTTGTATCAGCGTATTTGCTTAGAATTAGAATATATCGAGATTTGGGATATTACAGAGGCACTTACTTCACCTACATAACATCAAGTAATAATAATTACACCTTACTAGTATAACTAATGACTTTTTATTAAGTCAATCAACATGAGGTGCCTTTATTAAACTTTGGACTCTAGTATTGGAGTGTCAACACTAACACAGCATAAGCATATGTTAGCTACATAATCAGTAGGGCCAATTTGCATACAGACGCAAAATAAGACTTGTTAATCGTGATTGAACTGCTAACACTAACTAAAGGGCTAGGAAGCTAAAGAGGATGACAATTTATTTCCTACTATTCCAACATTTGTTTATCTTTGAATGCATTCCCAAAATATAATGCAGATATACTTGTCATCCTGCAGAGTATATAAGCGCATAAATCAGCATCTAATGATTCAGGATTACAAAACTGGTTATGTTGCACGCATTCCAAAATTTCTTAGAGTACTTGGCCATTTTCTTAAACTGAGGCTCTTAGCACAATTTGTGCAACTAAGGTGATTGCACTTCCCAATGTCCCAACACAATAGGGGAACTGTTAGAATTGCAATCATCTAGACAAAATACAAAAACTTATCTCATATATCTATTATATATCGATGGAGAAAAAAGGTATCAATGTTGTTTTTGTCAAGGTCTCCAATTGCTACATATTTGTTGTAAGAAGTGTTCTTGTTGGAAATGTAATCACACTGACAAACGAATGTTTTCAATTAGAACAGTAACATAAGTCCAGCACATGACATTCTGTGGGAAACAAGGCTGTGGCCCATGGTAGCCAAAACTGAAGCAAGAATATAGCATCAAAAAACACCAATTATTACAGCAATTGGGCATCAACCTCTAAAAGAAATCTAGTTTCATAGAATATATTGGAAAATTCATTTCTTTATAACAATCATAACCCATTGAACATTTATATAGAAAAGACCCTACATAGACTAAAAGAAACAGACCTGAACCTTAACCTATCTAATGAATTTTATACAAGCAGATGTCATAAACAATAAACAACATAAGAAAAATATCAGCTCAAAGATAAATTACTTTATGTTTACATAAGGTGAAGCTTGTCTAAGAACGAAAGCAGTGTTGATGTAATTATCCTCCCCGGGGCTCACATTTAATACCTGTAAAATAACACATTGTCATCAGCTTCTATGAACAGAAATAATTTTCTAATTCTAGATATCAGAGATTAATATCTGAAGAGGGAAACAAACGCAAAGGAGATATCAAATCAAACACATGATCTTCAATCCAAATATGGGGAAAGCATATCACAACACCAAATATCTGATATATCATACAAAAGCCTTAATGCAAGTTGTACCCACTGTCCACTTTATTACATTTCCTTATAGAGCAGTTATCAGAAATAAATGCAAAATTAAACAAAAAACAAAATTAATGCCTTGATGTTGTCTTAGTACTGGTCAATGGATAAATCATGCATCCCATGTACCTGTTTGAAGATACCTATGTGGTTGGTATATCATGTAGAGCATGACTAGCTATGTATTCTTGTCTCTGTTCACATGGACATTCTTTGTAAGTCAACTATGGTAATTACTTGTATTCTTGTATCTGTTCACATGGTCATTATTTGTTGTCGGTCGATCAAGGACATATGACAGAGATATATATCATCTAGGCAGTATATCAGAGATTTTCAGTCTGTACAGGGTTTGCCAATGCAAGTTTTCAGAGTTCCAAGGTGGCCAAATGGGGAGTATATGCCATATCTTGAGTTGTACTTGGTATAATTTTAATCCATGGACATTTTTTGGATACATATTTGGCCTTTTACTTGGGCATGTGCTATCAGATTGATCATTACCACCATAGATCAATCAATTCAGTGGGGATTTCAACAGTGATTGTAGCGTAGATTCTCAAGAACATAATTTTTGGGGCAAAACTCAATATTTTTCAATTTGAGAGATCTTCTAGATTCCTCTTGGAATGTACTTTCATACTATGCAATTGGATGTCAAAATGCCCTCACCAATTTGGCAAGATTTGAGTCTGAAACAACACTCCATCAGTGAGCAGCATGTGCAATTTCATGGGCGTGCATAGGAAGCTTCCAAATTGGCTACTCACAACATTTGGTATTTTTGGGGTCCGATAAGCCCCTACTAAATAGTTCCATGGTCAGATGGTGGAATGTTGTCCACATTGGAAGTTTTCCAAGTACTGTGGGTTTATACAGGCTTATTTCAGCACATGTGCAATTAATTATGCCATAGACTTGTTAGATTTTGTAGCTCGGACAGGTACTTCTACATTGGCTTGGTGTCTAGCATGTAGAAGTGTTCAAGACAAGGAACTCTCTAGCCAGACTTTGTAAAAGTGACCTTTATTAATACTTTCTGCAAAAGGTCAATTAGCCCATCGTATTGGAGGGCCATTGGTATTAGAGGTTCCATGGTATTTTGTTATATAAAAAATATATAACATAATGAGATATATAAACATATATAAATATTAAAAATAGATATTAATTATTATTATTAATAAACAAGAAATGATTAATTAAATTAATCAATTAGAAAATAGAAAGAGATGTAACCTTTCATTTGAAAAGGCACGATAAGGATTATATAAAGCGCTACCAATGTAATTGTAAAATCATCATTCATATTCATATTTACTCTTATATAATTATCCAACATTGAACAATTTTCTATTGGACTATTCAATTGAGATAGCTTTCGAGAATATTTGAATATTTGGATCTATTCTAGCATGACTAATATTTGGATCTATCATTCTCTAAGCATTTAGATCTAATTTGTTTTTAAAAGAACTCCATCATTTGATTAGATCTAAGCTTGAAAAATTGTGCTTACAATCCAAAATTTTGCAAATTTTTTGTAAGTACAAAATTTTTCAAATTTTGTTATTTTTGCATTGTCTTTCCCATCATTTTCTAACACTTTTAACTCGTTGGTATTTAGCAGGTCTGCGCATAAAAGTGAAGTTTTGGAGTGACCAAGACCATCAAAGAGGCCCCAGAACAATCCGGTGGATACCAACTTTGCTATAGTACCTTGGTGCACCGTTGTAAGCTCTTAGATCCAAGTTTAATGGACTACGAAGCACTCCGTCTTCATCATAAAAAGTTGTAAAAGAATTAAATGAGAGCAGTGGGGTAACCAGCACCCACATCCCATTCCCCCCTGGGGGGATTTGCATCTTGTGTCATTTTTCGTGAGATTGCTTTTTCTAACCCCACCACTTCACACACTCACTTTTTAGTGCAGGCTGTCTACTTATTTCACATTTTCTGTTTAAATCAATGATTTACTTTTTTGCAAAAGTAACTTAGAAATAAAACCATTCTTCGTCACCACGAATTATGCTCTCACCTCCACCCAAAGGCTTTGCCGATTAGTGGAGGTTGATCAGAAGAGTGACGCATAAGTTTGGCCAACATATTTCTTGCATTAGTAGTATTTTATTTCTCTCGTTTCCTAACTTAGTGCATAAAAAGAACCTAAAGACTCTTGAACTTGTCATAAGACAAGTCAAGAGCACTCTCTATCAGAGAACATTCTGCGTTGCATTAGCATAATAGATTAGATAAGACCATTGAATCTCACCATAAGGTGGACCAAGAGCACTCTCTATCGGAGAGCGTGGTTTGTTCATAAAATTTGCAACTTACTGTTGCGTCTCTAATAAAATAAACCAAGACTCCTTCCCCATATGCTCTACACCGTTGCAGCTTGTCTAATCAGTTGGCTGTATTAGAAAGGGATACGAGTTACTAGATTTAATAAGAAAATCCACACAAGTCATTTTCTCGAGAACTCGAGAGGTTGCAAAGGTTAATCACTATAGAGCCAAAGGGGCTACTCCAAGCAGGTTCATCCTCGCCCTGTTGGACACTTGGTATTACCGCTTTAGCACTCAATTCGAAGGGACTTGACTTGTTGGGCCAAACCCACAATTAACCCACGCCCTTAATTACTCATTTAATAATTTAAAATTTACCAACCGAGACACTGCAATACTTTCACTGAAACTACACTAGCAACCCACATTTGCAAGTACTCTTTTCATTTTGGCACTGGTCTATTCTGCTCTTTTCGCATAATTGAATCTTGCAATGTGTCATTGAATATTGTGTATCTAATTTGAGTTAAAGTGTTTCTAGTGATAAATCTTGTTTGCAGTAATTGGTAATCATTAATTTTATCCATTTCATATTAACTCCTAGTTTAAGTCTTTTCTTTCGTAGACTAAAAACCATAGATTTTCCTCTAATAGGGACCCCCCCTTGGCTTCGTTAGGAGTTAGCCTAAACGGAAAAGCTGGGATCAGGTGACAGCACCTGGCTCTTTGCTTGCCCCCAAGGCCACACCTTTCCCACTTGGGAAACAGCAGTCCAAAAGATTTCTGCTGTTGATGTGCATTCGACAAACAACACATTTCACAGACAAGTTGGGTGTGGTGCAGAACACCTGCCTCAATAAGAGGGATTGTTGATTTTTGTACCTAGGAAAGTGTTCCGCTAGTGATTTTTGCCTAAGTCATTAAAAGGGCAAAATTAAAGTAACCCTTGCAATTAATAACTTGATATGAGTTTTAATTTTCACTTTAGATAATAAAGTGACTTTTTGATAAATTTAAGTGAGGTGAATGAAATTAATTTTGGAGAGAATTAAAAGTGCATTTATTCTCATCCATCCATCTAATTCCTTTTGGGCCCTTGGATTAGATGACTATTCAGCTTCCTCAATTAGACACCAAAAAGGCAAGGGAAGGCATTCGAGTCTCATTCTGTTTTTCATGACATCTGGAGAGCACAAAACGAAAAAAATTGCAGGTAGAGAGAGAAGAGCAGAGGTCACGTTTCCCAAGACCGTACAGCAACAAAAAGTACATTTCCGTACAACAAGTTTCTCGAGGAAAATTATGGGCACGTTTTTCGAGGCAATTTTTCGACACGAAATTCCGTACAGTCAATACAATTATGTACAGTTCGTGCATTCTATACAATGGGCACGAAAATCGAAGTAGTCCGTATAAATGGCATGTAAACCGAGGCAGTATGTACAGTCACTTTGGCACAATTTTCGAGGCTACGAGTTGGCAAAAAATTTGACTGTAAAATTTCTGAATTCAGCCAATTTTGCTCAGCATTGTGGTTGAGATAAGTTTATCTTTCTTTTTGTTCTACTTTAATTCTATTGCAGAAAATAAAATTCTCTCTAGAATAGGTTTTCCCCGGAGGTTGGGGTTTTGCCTAAGTCATTTGACCAAAAAATTTTGATTCTGACTTTTTATGTGTGACTGTGTTTTTTAATTGTTGCTGATTAAAAGTAGTAATATTCTTCTTGTGTTTCAGTCAGAAATTGTTTATGAGAAATGACATAATTTGCAACCGACAGTAAATTGGATTGGACATTAAACTATGATGAAAATGATGTTTGAAACCAGGCTGAGAGAATGCTGAAAATTTTAAAATTTCAAGGATATTTTTAACTTGCTAGCTTAAAGTAGTTTGCATTGAGTATAATAAGAATATCTAGACCTTGCACAGGTTGTCCAAGACCCTAAGAAGTTGGGTTTCAATCCCAATCTTCTTAGTTATTCGCTTTTCTTCTGAATTAACTATTTAACTTAGAATCCTTTCAATATTTTTTTGTGTTGTCCAAAGGCACTTCCAAAGTGTTTTTGGGCACTTTCTACTGATAAAAGCTTGTTGGTTTTTAGCAAGTCCATCCAAAAAGAGGAGGAAGTGTTGCTCGATTTTGGAGATTTAAGTCATTCAAAGCTTCCCGATGCTCCCCTTTCCAGTATTTGTCAATTTTTTTACCTGTTGTAATCCTTTGGATCCCAGATTACAAGGGCCAAAGAGCATTCCTCTTTGAGTTGGTTGTAAACCAATGTTCCCCCAAGTTTCCGGGACGCGGGTGCGCAGGAGCGGGGAAACGCACATTGGGGACGTGTGGAGACCACCCCCAAATTTTAGCGAAATTCGAGGGGGGCGAGGCGGCGTGGGGGCATCCAAGTCTTAATAAAAAATAATATTATAAATTATTAAATCCCAGCAACAAAAGTTCAATGATTCATCCCATGTAAACTACTAAAAGCAAAGGGGGGGCATCTGGGAGCCCCCCAGTTTCAGGAGGGGGCGTCTGGGAGACCCCCAGTTTCAGGAGGGGGCGTCTGGAAGCCCCCCAGTTTCAGGAGGGGGCAGGGGGGCGTGGGGACGGGGGGGAATCTGGGAGCCCCTCTTCAACAGAGCGCGCTGCAGAACAAGAGACGCGCCCCCTTGTGCGTTTTCGAGAGTTTCTTAAATTTGGGGACTCTGGGAAACGTTTCCCCAGAAGCCCTCGAGTCCCCGAGGCGCAGGGAGCGAGGGGGGCGAGTCCCCGTGTAACACTGTTGTAAACCACTTAAAAAATTTCTTGAGTAGGCTCTTCAAAGCCCACTCCCCATCTCCCCTAGGGGGGATCTGTATCGTTGCCATTTATTCATGTTTTTCTTGTTTAGTTTAGTTTCTTTTGCAAAATAGTATATTTTGATCAGTGCTTTCATTTATTTTTTTATTAGATCAATAGTAACACTAATACTAACCCAACAAGTTCCCAAGTTACCCAAAAGGGGAAAGAGATGTGTGGTAGGCTTAATTCAAAAGCTATTGTTTCTTTTAGTACCTTAGTTTTATTTTTGCTTCTCGTTTAAAATTTACGCCTCCTTAATTTCCCGATTGAGTTTCATTTGAACCGAAATAGATTCTTGAAGGGTTAATCTTTTTCCTGTTTAACAAACAAACACAATCTTTAAAATCTTTAAAATCAACAAGACTCAGTTATGTATGCTCTGCACCGCTACAGTTCGACTGAAAAATTGGCTACATCAAAAGCAACGTGGGCGACCAGTAATTAGTCCCACTTTTGAATTGACCTGCCAAGGCAAAAATCCAACGCCTCAATTTAATCCGTTGTGGGGAAAGTTCACAGAGGAAGCAGGAACGACTGGGTAGTGACCTCGGGACACCGTCAAGCTACACTCTTGTTGGTCTACTGTTGGACATGTCTCAGAGACTCCGATCCAACCAACATATTCCTCGCGTGGAACCGCATTGGATAAGGGTTTTGGATTTACTCGTCGTACCTTCAGGTATAGGTGGAGTTCCCTTCGCCCCAATCAAATTCACTCATTTGTCCACATTAAGCTAAAACGAACCAAGAGGATTTGCAACACGTTTCTCAACACTACAGCAACAGTTTATTATTCCAACTCCATTTTTTGGCACTGGTATTTTTTATCATATAGTCATTTGCTTCAATATCATTTATTTATCATGTGTTAAGATAATCTATATGTTGGTGTGCTTACAATTTTAATTGCAATATCTTGTTTCAGTACTTTCATCAAAACTCCTAAATACCTCACTCGATCATAAATCACGACACTAAGCCTTAACAACTTTATAAATTAATAGGGTCTACCCCCCTTCACTTCGATTAGGAGTTGGCCTAAACAGAGGAGTCAAGAACAAGGAGACAACCTTGACTTTATAATGTCCTCTTTTAATTTAATCACCAGAGACACCTATTAACCAATTTTATTCACATAGGTTCTAGCGGGTATTAAAGAAAAGGGAATAAGTGAGGACTGATATCACTAGGAGCAAAAAGGAACATCAATCAAATATCATTAAGTCATCAATATAGTAAAGAAGGCCATCAGAGATAATATCATTCAGCATGCGAAGCATGCAGGCCTCATTTCTTCAGTTTTCAAGTCAACATGAAATTCGAATTGCATGTATGCAAAAGTGAAGCATAAACCCTAAAAGTGGCATGCAAACCCTAAAAGTGCATACTAATATATTTAAGGGTTATTGGACCAAAGGAGGCATCTATGATTATTAGTGTTGATTTGGAGTTTCTGAGCAACAGCAATGAGTGCAGCAGTAGCTGTTGGGGTTGGAGACAACGTCTTAAGCTAACGAGAGTTCGACAGTGAAATCTATCTGCCCTAGTCTCTTTCAGGGTAGGCATTCCAGGTTTATCATCAACTTTCATCTTATTCATCTGTATTCAGTGATCCAGCATCCAAAAAAGATTATTTGCAGGTTCGCGTGTACAGCTAGGGAATAGTGGGAAAACCCCAGAAGAATTCGTTGGGTCCCTAAAGCCCCATTTTTCCTCTGCATGTAAGCTTCATCTTTCTCAGCAAGCTCACTCCACTACATAGAATAATTATAAGTACCCAGTTTGCTTATTTGGAGGAATTATCAACATATATGTGAGGAAGAGGACATGAGCACCAAGGGAACAGTTCAATTCGCTAGCTTCCTTAGAGGAGGCCAAGGTTTTGCATGTGGCCACCAATCTTTCCGACAGGTAAAGACCCATAGTCCGACAAAGTTGCAGCACCATTGGGCACCTCCTCCTCCAAAAACGTCACATTCTTCCTGAAGAAGGCACATGTGTCTAGCAGGGCGTCAATCTCGGGAGAGCAGCACTATATTCCGACACACTTGCATGCATCATATTTTTGGAGGACTATCAACGTGTTTATCAATGGTAAGTGTACATCTTCTTACCAAGAATTTTGCCCTACTTTCTCTCTAGTTTAGCTATATTTTAGGGTCATTTGGCACAGCACCTTGCATGCACATTTTATTCAATATTCTTGCACCAACTTGAGTGTACGAGCAAACCCTATAATAGTAAAGCAGTAGAATATCAATGTTTGGGATATTACAGTGGTATCAAAGAAAGTTTTCCTTTCCAGTTGTGGGCTTGAACATGAAAAGTAAATGAATCCAGAAGAAGATACTCTTGTAACCTATAGGAGAAGGAAGAGTAGGTACACTGAAGAACAAGAATTTGAAGATATCCAGCTAGAAGATACCAATTCAAACATGGACCCAACAAGTATACACTCTGACAGAGGAAAAAGAACAAGAGAAGAGGAAGACGGGTTGGAATTTCGCAACTTGGTAAGTGCATTGAATGAAGCCAAAACTAGGTCATAGTAGTATACATTTTTCACTAGTAGATAGAGGATCTACCAGTAGTAGTGGGAAGCATGCATACACTAATATGCAAAACACACCTCATATATATAACAAACCTTCTAGCAGACCTACTATGCCTCACTTCTTGGAAAATGCAGTAGCAGGACCAGTCATGCCAACAGAACCTAGTAAACCATTTGGGGCTTATTTAAAGGAGTACAGGGATTTGGGAGATGAGTTTCATTCAGCCATGACTTTCTCAGATTTTTGCAATATCAAAAGCAGGAACATGCCAAGAGGGTTTAGTAGAGCATTTAATCAAAATTTTGAGTTGCAACGCACACTGGGCAAACTAACTATCCCCAACTTTAATGGGACATCCACTTGGAGAGTCAGAATTTGGGTACAAAAGTTGGACACCTACTTCCAACTTAACCCCATGACAAAGACAGATGCAATCAAGTTGGCTAATTTACATTTAGACGAGGAAGCACATGAGTGGTGGTACCATAGGCGGGTGACATTGGGTTCGAACACTGTCACTTCATACAGTGACTTCACACAAAGGCTCATGGAGCGCTTTGATAAGAAGGACCCAAAGATTCATTTCAAGGATCTTCCTTAGCTCAAGCAAACAAGAGTTCCAGAGAGTTGCAGTTATGGTATCTAACATATCAGAGAGTCGGTTGATTATTCTATTTACGGAGGCACTATCCGAGCCACTCCACGAATGGGTGAAGGCTTACAGGTCGATTACCTTGCAAGATGCTATCAATAGGACTCAGGACCTACAAGATTCTGTGCCAAAAAACAAGCCACCACAAAAACCTACCAATATTACAGAAAACAAGGAAAACCTACCAATCTTCCAAAAAATAAGGAAGGGATAATCCCACAGAGGGAATGGTTGAACGAGGACACACGACGAGATTTGAGAAGGAAGAACTTATGTTTCAATTGCAAAGAACCTTGCGTACCCGAACACATATGTATGGGTAAAGGGAAGGTACACCTCATTGAAGTAATTCCAGATAGCAGTGAGGAACATGAGTTGGAGCAGAAAACGAATGGAGAACTACACAATACAGAATTGGAACAATTTCCACAAAGAGCCACTATTGCTACCCTCACAGGAGTCCCCACCTTCCATACTATCAGGATCAGGGGAAGTATCCAAGGACAGCATGCCATTGCTCTAATTGATGGTGGGGCCACCCACAACTTTATAGATGCAATGGGGTAGAGAGGAAAAGATTTCACATTGAGGAATTTGAGGGCTTTACCGTTGTCATGGGTGGCAATCACAGGATGAAATGCACACAGAGGATACCTCAGTTATAGGTACAACTTGGGAATTATACATTGTTGGACAACATTTATGTGGTAGATGTGCCAAACATGAGCATTGTTTTGGGAGTACAATGGTTATACTCAATTGGGAAATGCTCAACCAATTACCAAACATTAGAAATGGAGTTCTTGGCACCAGATAGCAAAAGGGTTGTCCTAAGGGGAATGCCCAATGAAGCTTCAAGGTCATCCATAGCAAAGGGGATGACCATCATATTCCGGCATGAGAACAAGACTCGCACAAGAAAATGGCCAACTCCAACACATAAGACTTCAAGGAAGGACCTCTAGACAAAGATGTGATGCACCCTAGGGAATTCGGACGAGGATCCAAATCGAGGATGTTCAATCCTCACAGGTACCCAAGAAGATACAGGGAGGGAATACAAAGCAGGGGTGACAAGAAACATAAATTCGAAGAAAAGAAAAGCCACACAGCAATGGAATAAACCGGTTGTAAAATATGTACAAGAAGAGACAGGGACAAGTAATTCGGTATATTGGTCGGAGATTGGTTGAGGACAAGCAATTTCGAGCAGGGAGGACTATAATGTCCTCTTTTAATTAAATCACCAAAAACACCCATTAACCTATTTTATTCCCATAGGTTCAAGCAGGTATTAAAGAAAAGGGAATAACTGAGGACTAATATCACTATGAGCATAAAGGAACATCAATTGAGTATTATTAAGTCAACAATATAGTAAAGAAGGCCATCAAAGTTAATATTATTCAGCATGCGGAGCATGCAGACCTCATTTCTTCAGTCTTAAAGTCAACATGAAAATAGAATTGCATGCATGAAAAAGTGAAGAGTAAACCCTAAAAGTGGCATGCAAACCCCAAAATTGCATGCCAATCTATTTAAGAAGGGTTATTGGACCAAAGGAGGCATCTATGATTATTATTGTTGATTTGGAGTTTTTGAGCAGCAACGACGAGTGCAATAGCAGCAGTTGGGGTTGGAGACGACGTCTTTAGCTAACGAGGGTTCAACAATGAAATCTATCTGCCCTAGTCTCTTTTAGGGAAGCCCTTCTAGGTCTATCATCAGCACTCATCTTATTCATCCGTATTCAGTGATCCAGAATCCACAGAAGATTATTTGCAAGTTCACGTGAGCAGCTAGGGAATAGCTAGAAAACCCCAGAAGAATTCGTTGGATCCCTAAAGCCCAATTTTTCCTCCGCATGTAAGCTTCATCTTTCTCAGCAGGCTCACTCCATTGCATAGAGTAATTATCAGTACCCAGTTTGCTTATCTAAAGGAGTTATCAACAGATCTATGAGGACGAGGACATGAGCGCCAAGGGAACACTTCAATTCGCTAGCTACCTTAGAGGAGGCAAAGGTTCTGGAAGACTATCAGCGTGTTTATCAATGGGAAATGTACATCTTCTTACCGAGAATCTTGCCCTACTTTCTCTCTATTTAAGCTATATTTTAGGGCCATTTGGCACTCCACCTTGCATGCATTTTATTCATTATTCTTGCACCAACTTGAGTGTACGAGCAAACCCTATAATAGTAAAGCAGTAGAATATCAGTGTTTGGGATATTACAGACTCAAGACTTGCCCCCAAGGGCACACCGAGTGGCTTGAATATTTCTGCTACATTCCCCCCACAAGTGTGTGAAAAGCGCCAACAATCCAGAGAAGAAATGTTTCAAGAAGAAGATGGACATCATGTCTCAGCTTCTTGAGAAGCACAACATCGAAGTTTCAGTTGAGCTAGACAAGCCTGCTGATTCTTCAAAACATTGTCTAGTGCACAGTTCCAAGGTGATATAAACTATGCCTTGAGTGCTAGAGTTAAATCCTTTCAATTCTATGATATATATTTACTTTTTGATATATCAAAATCAGAAATATAAGATCCTTTCTTTGACAATCCACCTATCAATCTCCTAGATTCATCTCTCAATAATTGTGATTTTCCACTAGATCCTGACTTGTCTTTAAGCAGCTCTTCTTCACATGATCATAATTCTGATTTAGAAGCATGTTTGCAGGCTGATATACATGTCATGACACAATTCATACCACCATCCATAACATCTACGATACCTCTAAATAATTCTAACACTATACAAATCGCAAGTTCACTAGTTGATTCCTCATTGGCCTCTTATGCAGTGTTACTTATATTACATGGTTTGAAGTCTTGCCTATCTTTCATTGGTTGGTTATCCATGACCTTAGTCGTCATTGGACTGATATTACACACGTTTGGATATGTTCTAAACACTTATGGTTCATATCTCAAGCTCATCTATCATTCAAATTTTTACACCCATTGGTTTTTCCCAGTTGCTCATTCTTTTCCTAGTCTAGCCCTATATCCCCATGGAGTCACTGAAACCTTTGTCTTTGTTGTTCCATATGCTTTTTGATATATCAAAATCTTTTCAGCCTGATATCATATCTGAGAAAGTGCTACATCAAATTGGAAGAAAGATATGTGATTCACATCACAATTTTGCAGCTATACAAGAAACTGATTATGTAACAAATTGTCTTAATTTTTGTACTCTTTGGGAAGGAGTATGCACAGATCTCTTTTCCATTTCAAATTATGTTTGCAGGTCAGAGTTTGTTAGTAGCAAGAAGTATTCAGATAATGCTCCTACTTCATCAGATGATAAGATACCAAGAATCTCTCATCTTCTTTGTTGCAGATTCTACACTCTAGTGCTTGATCATGGAGTTCATGATTTCTTCATCAAAGTCTTTTACCATAA
Source organism: Pseudotsuga menziesii (assembly GCA_001517045.1). Classification (NCBI taxonomy): domain Eukaryota; kingdom Viridiplantae; phylum Streptophyta; class Pinopsida; order Pinales; family Pinaceae; genus Pseudotsuga; species Pseudotsuga menziesii. Next base: position 52,662 of record LPNX010967225.1, on the reverse strand, counting down.
GTAGTTCATTCAGCTCATTCAAGTAAAGATAAATATAGATTGAAGACATGTTATTCAAATTTTGTGCCTTTTCCTTTCTTGAGGGAGGATTTTCCCCATGTGGTTTTGCCTCTTTCCTCAGTTTTCTGGACATGAATAATTGTAAAGGGTGACCATAGCCTTGTTGTTGGGCCCTAGATACACCATATGCATCAGATTATTTTAAACATAGACATCATATAGTTAGACTTAAAGGGGGCTGTGGGAATATAATATACCCACTTCAATACTTTGGATAAAATATTTAACCAATTTTGATTAATTTCCTACCCACTAGCATAGATAGTTGGCATCCACTTGCACCTCATGGTCAACACTTGCCATATATACCCCAGAGAGCTTTAAACATGATTTTGGTTTGATCTTGTCTACATTATTGACTACCATAATTAGTAACTACGCTTGCTTTCAAATTCTGTCTTTTACTACTTTATTCCAGCTTTTCAATGGACAAGGTAAAGCTAGTCAACTAGGAAACTGCTTCTTTTGTTGCCAACCCATCCTCCATGATTTTCTCTCCATATTCCAGGATTAGCATGTTTTTCCATCATACTTGACAACTCACTCATGCTTTAGCTAATTCGTGAGGTCCTTGACTGATTAGGAAAGTGCTTTACCCACCTATGGGGATTTATCATATTTAGTAAATCCATCTCTCTGATCTTGTTGAGTTGTCTCCAATACAACTCGATTTTACCTATGATGGAAATACTATTTATGTACACTGTAATCATCATTATTCAATGGAAGGATACACTTCAATATTCATATCTTCATTCATGTGATTCAGTCTCTATACTTCGCTCTATTTTTCCTGTGTATGCTTGTGAGAATTATCTTAGTAGCAAGATCTATTTCCTGTGATTCCTCTTAGCATTAGAGTTGTTATTCCTATATCGTATCAAAGCACTCCTACAAAGCTTGGCCAAGGTCTTCCCCTTGGATAGTATAGACTCGTTTACTATTGGGTCTAGGGAACCTAAAGACGAACTCATGTTTGTAAAAGATTGCAAAAAAAACAGACCTTGATCATTCAGACATTTTGTCAAACACTTAGCTTAACCCAGATTTCAGTCTTAACTTGTCATAAATTAAAGAATACTTCACATGCACTTTAACCAACAACCACGAAGTTGAACCACTGAAACTAAGTCTGTTTGCAGCAGAAAAATAACATAAAACAGCAGATTGATAAATCAAATAAACAGAAGAAATTTTGGTCAGTATGTCCCTAGAAAAAACTCCCTCTGGGGAAAACCAATCCAAGAGCATTTTATTTCAGCATTTTCAGGCAAAAATATTAATTTACAGCAGCATTTAAACAACAATAAATGATTGTACCAGCACCTCGAAATTCATGTAGCACCTCGAAAAACATGCCCTGAAAGAAGTACGGCCTCTACAGCCTCCACTACAGCATCAAATTTTTGTAACTTGTGCCAACACTTCGGTTTTTGTGCCCAGCAGTTAATATGCAATCTATATGGCCCCCAACTCAATTTTTGTGCCCAAAAACAACACCTCAAAAAATGGGCCATCAAAAAATCCGTACAGTACGGCCCAACAGAAGAAAAACATGCTTCTTGGGAAGCGTGTCTCTCCTTGGGATTTGTGCCCACTCCTTGAGAAATTGCTCCCTCTCAAAATTAATCTTGCCAAAATGCTCACTCTTGGAAAATGCTCTCCCTTGTCCTGCACACTGCCCTAGGCTCTCTCTTATAACTAAAAAGTGACTTTTCACCTTCCTCAATCCCTAAATCCAAAGGCCAAGATTTAATCTTGCCTTTACATGATCAAAAGGTTGAAGTACTTTCCCTCCAAAATCAGTTATAATTAATTTTTAATAAATTCACTTTTCACTTTATTTCATAAAGTCACTTTATAAACATAAAACCAAGGCAAACTCACTTTAAAACAACTTAATAAAACACCATTACAAAATCAAGTAGCCTAGATAGTGCATGCCACTTCCGCATACAAGACAAAACTATGCGGAGTGCCTCCAGAGCTAAAATAACTAACAACTTTCAGTAGTGACAAACTAGGTTGGGAGTTCATATTTGTGTCAAGGTAGCAGTCCATCAGCTTGTCCGTCTTCTTGGACTGCTAGTTTGTGCATAAAACGGACCTTCCTGCAGTATGCACATAATTGTTGCTCCTTCTTGTCCTTGCCATCTTCGGAGTCTAAATCTTCCAGTACAAGTCTTGGATTGCACTGCTACTTGACTTTGAATTGGGATTCCTGCTTCCTCTTCTTGTTCCCCTGATTGGCAACAAGGGAATGCCAAAATGCTCACTCTTGGAAAATGCTCTCCCTTGTCCTGCACACTGCCCTAGGCTCTCTCTTATAACTAAAAAGTGACTTTTCACCTTCCCCAATCTCTAAATCCAAAGGCCAAGATTTAATCTTGCCTTTACATGATCAAAAGGTTGAGGTACTTTCCCTCCAAAATCAGTTATAATTAATTTTTAATAAATTCACTTTTCACTTTATTTCATAAAGTCACTTTATAAACATAAAACCAAGGCAAACTCACTTTAAAACAACTTAATAAAACACCATTACAAAATCAAGTAACCTAGATAGTGCATGCCACTTCCGCATACAAGACAAAACTATGCGGAGTGCCTCCAGAGCTAAAATAACTAACAACTTTCAGTAGTGACAAACTAGGTTGGGAGTTCATATTTGTGTCAAGGTAGCAGTCGATCAGCTTGCCCGTCTTCTTGGACTGCTAGTTTGTGCATAAAACGGACCTTCCTGCAGTATGCACATAATTGTTGCTCCTTCTTGTCCTTGCCATCTTCGGAGTCTAAATCTTCCAGTACAAGTCTTGGATTGCACTGCTACTTGACTTTGAATTGGGATTCCTGCTTCCTCTTCTTGGTCCCCTGATTGGCAACAAGGGAATGCACCTTTGAGGACTTAGGGAATCCCATTTGATTGAAATTATCTTGCTCTCGGAGAAGTGAGGCTGCAAAATTGTCCAATGTAGGCATCTTCCATGACGCACCAAGTGCCAATCTTGTTGAATGGAAAGAAGAAACAAAAACAGAATAGTTTGGTCCCAATTTTGATATTATTGAAAGCACTAACTGATCAATGTCTTTCTCTATTTTGCACATCTTGAGCTAAAGTAATATATACATGAATTTTATAAAAAAATCTTGGATTGATTCAAAGTTACAAGGGCTCAGATTGAGGAGCTCAATCTCCAATTGGTGGCCCCTCATCTCGAATTTACAAATAGACTAGACAACTTGGTGCATATGCCATTTGAAGATTTTTCTGCCTCAATGTGATATAGGAGATCCGGAGATACTGAATAGCATAGTAATCTGACGGCTTCAACCATTCTGTTCAAGTCCTTTGACTTCTCTACAACTAAATTAGGCTCTTTGCATGGATGTTGGTTATGATTCTCTAAGAGCTTGGATCAAATGTTTGTTCTCATCCATATTTACAATAGTTACCTGTTCAGGAGATTGTTCAACTCTCATATACTGTTTTGTAAACAGCCATTCTATTCAACATAATACTCTCTATGGAGTATAGTGTAAATTGTGCGTAAGTGTCTTGCATATAGGAGATGCACCATGTTTTGAGTTGTCCTATTGGCCTTGGCATTTTGAGTTTGCTTAAGTCTTCACACTAGTTTCAGGGCAATTATGACTTTTAGAGTATAGCCGTTTGACAGAACAAGAACGTGAATCGAGAATATCCAGGTAGACTGAGAACTTTATAAATAGAAGAATTCCTATAAGGGGAAAATATTTTATATTGTTTCCAGAGTAACCTTTTCATCTCACCTTTTATGGATCTCATTAAGTAAGGAGGCGTGAAGCTATGGAAGGTGTGACCATTGACCTATGCAGCCATGTAACAACAACAGCGATTTAGAAATCAAAATTGTGAGTTTGAGTTGGATCAGCTCTCAAACGAGACGATTCAACCATCACAAGCCAGACTCGCATTAGGTGTGAGTCGTGACCATTGACCTATGTGGCCATGTAACAAGAGTCACAATTTAAAAAAAAAATCGTGAGTTTGACTTGGATCAGTCCTCAAACGAGACGATTCAAGCCATCACAAGCCAAACTCATGTTGATCGAGTTTGACTCGAAAATCAAGTCAAACTCACGATTTCAAATTGGATCGAAGCCTTTAACTCACGATTTGAATGGAATCGGGCCCAATTTGACTATAAAAAACAGTTTGCATGGGTTTTCTCTCATGTTATGACTCAAAAGTCGCCTATAGTGGCCAGCAGTTCTACAGGAGGACAAAGTAATCCATCTAAGGCCATCTACCGATGGATATGTGTATATTTTTATTTTTGTATTTGCCAATTTTTTCCCAATCCAATTCAAACAGTTCATTCTTTTGCCTCACCAATTTTTTGTCAATTCCAAATCTGGTGACTATGCTCTGCGGTGACTTTACTCCTGCCATTTATGAGATTTTAGATTTATAAGATTATCTCCTAGACAAATAGGTATGCAATCACTCTATTTGATTAAATGTTTTCCTGGTTTTGGTGAAATTTTAGCAACTAATGTTGCCACCAAAAAAATATTATTCGAGATTCATAATCATTAGAACATATAGAAACACCTTGTTGACTTAAAACTTAAAAGTAGTTCTATTATCAACGCACTAAAACAAAATATAACCGATGGCAATGTGAGGACCATGCAAATCCTTGTTGATAACAATAACTATATATCATTATTTCGACCAATATCATTAAAGGATTCAAAAAGAAAAACACAAAATAAGGATATAATACGAAACAGCAGTTTAACAACCAAAAAGACCAACCACAGAAGTTATATTTTTGGCAATGAAATTGGGGCCAAGGCTGATCAAAATGCTCAATATTAAGAATGCAATATTAGTCAAATAAGAGAAAAAATAAATTTAGGGATAAATGCTATGATTAGGATTCAACAAGTTGTCCACTGACGCATACAACCATTCTCTCATGTAATGTTGAACTAATGAATCTTCAATAAAATCAACTCATGCATAAATTCAATACTTGACATCTTTGGAATGATACCACCTACTAAATGTCAAGAAATTAACCAAATTCTAAAATACCAAGAAAAAGAATATGTTGTGCAAAGAGCACTTGACTGATCACTGCTGTCCAAAAAATACAGTAAACTAGCCTTCTAATATTCTGCACAAAATAATGCAACCAACTTATTGACAACATACAACGGAAACTAAAGGTCATGCATTTTAGTTTGGAGAAAAGTACTTGTACAAAGATTTACATTGGCCAGTAAAACATTTTAATAAAAAGATCTATGCCCATTACATCAAAGGGACTCAACGCAAATAAACATACCATAACCATTCGACCCTTGGCTTCCAAATAGTCTTTCAAATATCTTGTTAGCTGCATAGAGATATACTTGTCATAAATGGTAATGCTCAAAATTCACATATAGGCCAAACAAATTAGACTGTGTAACAGGCTAAGTGGCAATTAATAAGAAAGTAAGTACAGTAGAATATAGCTTAGACAAGAAGGAAAGAAGAAAAGAAATTATGTGAAACTAGCATATGTTATATCGAAATCATACTATAATATAACCGACTATGAACAGCCACAGATATTGCAACTGCAGGTCATGAGCAGATAAAATAAATAAACAAAACCACGTACCAAGGAACTGTGATAATGCTTTTGCAATGGTCTTTTTGGATTCTTCTGATGCTCTAGTAAGGCCTGAGAATAGCAAAGTTGACAACTAAACAGTTAAAAGTGTGGAGTGTTGTTCTATGGAAAACACTTGCATGGACCAACCTTCAGTGTGAACATTTTAAAGAGAAAAATAGAAAAGGTCAATTAAACAGGAAGTGCATAAATAAAAACAGATTGTCTAAAACAACTATAATTAAAATCGAAGTAATATGCAAGGATATTTTCTTGATGAAGAAGCACATACTCGCAGGCATAGTCCAAAAACCATCGATGTATTGTTGATGAAGTTGCTTTCACTGAACCTAACACCCTGTATAAAAAAAATTGGAGTTATTCTCTACTATATATGAACTTTACCCTTCACATAAATAACTATAAGCTTTTAAGCTCAAAAAAGTAAACAATAAATCTAAACCACAGTTAAGTATAAAACCTCCTCCATGGATAGGATTTATCAATAATCAACACAAAGATTTGTCTTGGATGCTTTACTCCGCCAGGTGCCCAGATCCCTTCATATGAAAATTTCATTGGATGAAAAGCCTGTCATGCCTCCTATTTGGTAAAACCTCCTTCCATAGAACTCATTATCTTTGGTGTTTAAATTTCAGAAGCCAAAATGGAAAAAGAGCTGGTAGACTCTGAGGACAGAAAGAAGATTCTCCTAGACTCCATATTCAGTTCAAAGGATGAGCAATTCAAACATGGAAAGACTCTAGGCCTTTCAACAACTAGATCAACAAGATAAAAGAGGATGATTCTGATCTAGTTAGGACACTACAAAACCTCAGGGTTCGGCGGAGATTCCATAAGGAGAATTTCAAAATATTTTAAAAAAAGGACAAAAATTGAAGGCTTCAGTATATACGCAAAATCAGGGAAGTACAGAACTTGACACCTGCACAAGTTGGAGAGGTGAGTTGACAGAAGGAATGTAAATACTAAATATTGACAGTTTTGAGGAAACATTTCTATCACCAGTCGAAGGGAGAAAGAAACTACCCATATCTGTCAAGATTTGAGGTTTCAGTCTTCTGGTAGCAAGCTCAACAGTGAGCAAGGACTTAAATTTGGGCAATATTTTGGAGCTTTAGCTCTAGCTGAATTGGCAGGAGGAAAGGAGGAAGATACTAGGATGAAGGAGAAGTTAACTTGCAGTTTCTGGGAGTAAACAGAAGAAAAACTTAAAAGTGTATCGGACCTCGAAAGGAGAAGGTAAAGTTGGTCTTGGGAGAGGACATGGCAAGTTAAATCCTTAATGAACAAAACCCTAACAGGGCAGTACACGAGGAAGCAAGTCAGGGAGGACTTTCTGTGGTGGTGGATGTAAAAGAATTGGTATGAAGATCCGGGATTTCACACTCTGATTCACTGGTGGCTTGCCCTCAAATTTAGGTTGGGTGTTGATGCAGAAAAGATCTTAGCCAAAATATGGTATCGAAGTCTATCTCTGCTAGACTTTAAAAGGCAGTGGCTGGAGTTCGATCCTTGGCAGGAAACATCTTTCAAGCAGCAAGTATGGGCAACATTCCCAGGTTCACTAATGTAGTTATGTAACAAAAGTTTCCATAAAGCCTTAGGGGAAGTGCTAATCCTCATTTTGTCATGAGTGTCGACATGTGATTTTATCACATATTTAGTACGGGTTACAGGTCGATGCTGATGGTTCATGCTTTAGGTACTTGATTATAGAATTTTTCTTCATTTTCTATCTTATGGATGGTTGATGGATCTTGATTTGGGCTAGTAGCTATGGGATATGGTTGATATCGATATGCTCACATGGATGATTAATGAATAATGCTATATGATGACTTGTATGATGTGATGACACTTGGAGGTTTTTCTATGAGAGCACCCTAGCCTAAGGGGTATGATTTGCACTTGGGGATTTGTTATTGTTGATCTTTCACAGAACACTCTCCCTTCTAGCATATTTGTGATGCTTTAAAGTTTAAACACTTGTTTCACTTAGACTGTTCTATCTTTTAGAGCTTGATATAGCATCTTGATGGCATGGACCACTATTCTTGATGGATAACTTTGGTTATGTGGATGATTTGATAACATGTGGAGGCATTCAACAGGGATACTCTAGCTTATGGGATGTGAATTGTAGCCATAAATGGTTTACGATGCTTATTTGATGGAGCACCCTTGGTTTTTGTAACTTGGATGGCTTGCATCGATGATTCTTTACACATCGATGGCATCTTAACTCTATTGGATAAGATTTTATGTGAAGCGCTCTCATTATTTCTCCCTTTTGGCCCGTGTCGAGGCATATAATTGTCTTGTAGAAGGAGCTGTCCCCTTTTTCATGGGGCGGCCATCTATTGTGGACACCTTGCTCTTATGGGATTGATACTCTGGTTATGGGTAAATTGGTGGTCTCCTTGTTTCAGAAATCTAGCATTGCATGTGGTTTAGGAAAAGCACATTCATTAATTTTACTAATTAATGTTGGCTAATGACTATGGTTTTCCATAGTGAAAATTTAAGTGAACTTTAGATTAAGTCATGACCATTGATCCTAAGTGAGACTTAGGATTTAATCTTAGCCCTCCATCACTTAAGAGATTAAGGGTTAGGATTTTAGACATTGAAATGCTATAAAAGAAAGACTAAAGAGAGGAGAAATACACCACAATATCATTTTGAGAGTCATTTTCTCAAGAGAAGAGTGAGAGACTCAGTCGCTAAAGAGAGAGACAGAGAGAGAAGTGTTTGCAGTAAGAAGATCTGATGAAGAGAAATCGAGATAGGCCAAGCCAACTGATCCAAGAGGGCCGATCCATACAAGCAACGTAGAGACCCGTATGGATCTGTACGATTGTCTTATAGGGTGACGCAGAGGGTAACGCAGGGAGCCAAAATAGATAAGAGGTCGATTTCTCTTGTGGGTCGATTTCTCCAGGGGTCGATTTGCCCAAGAGGGTTGATTTCTCCAAGGGGGGACAATTTGCCAAGTGTAACGTTTTTCTAGAGGCATTGAGTTACAGTTCTATTGTTGTAAAAATTTTGAATTTCTTTGTGAGCCAACAGATAATAAAAGAGAACATGAATATTGGTTTTTTCCCATGGGGGTTTTCTAGGGTAAATACTTGTGCCAATGTAGTTGATTTCCTATTATTTTCTATTATATTTTGATGGTTAAATTTCAGTGTATTTCTGTTTAATAATTTCAGCAATCAATCTGCAGTTGTATTTAAATTCTGGGCATAAAATATTATTTGAGAATAGAAATCAGATATGTTATTGAGAAATTAACATGGTATCAGAGCCCTAAACTCTGAGAAAGAAGGAAATCGGTTTAGTCTAGGTTTACAGCAGAAAAATATTATTTGGTGAAGTTAATTGATTGGACAGGATGGCAGCAACTAGACTGAGATTTGAAAATCAGTTGGATGGTGCATCCAACTCCAGTCCCTGGAAAGAGAGGATAGCATTAGTGCTAATAGAGAATGGAATTTGGGAGTTTGCAAATCAGAAAAGAAGAAAGACAAGGAAATGTGGGAGGCTCTGACAAAGTTATATCAGAGTAAAAACCACAAAAGGAAGATGGTGGTGAGAGAGAAACTCAAGGGCACCGAGATGTCCATATCAAATAAAGTAGCTCCTTATCTTACCAAGATCACACAAGTTCATGATGAGCTGGCAGCAGTTGGGGAGACAATGACATATTCAAGATTGGTGAGGACAGCTCTAAATGGCTTCACCAAGCCATGGGCTTCCTTTGTCAAAAAGATTGTTGCATGAGGGAATCTTCCTAGCTAGGAGAGATAGTGGGATGACTTCATCCAAGAGGAGATTCAAGAGGAATCTCTCCATGGAAGCGACACAAAAAATAATGATGATGAGAACGTTGCTCTTGCAGGTCGTACAAGGAAGGACAAGTCAAAGGACAAGAAGAATACTAGTAGAAAGAAGGACATGAGCAAAGTCAAATGCTTTGCATGTCACAAGTTTGGCCATTATGCAAGTCAATGTCCGAACAAGAAGGGCAAGAATAAGACACAAGTTGCAGCATCAGCAAACACACAAGTGAGTAAATTTGATGCCATATTCGAGAAGGAGTTCTCGTTGGTGTTTTGTCTTTCTAGCACCATAGCAAAGGATGCATCGTTCGTGGACAGTGGTCTTCTCATCATATGATGGGATTACGAGATGTTTTCACCAGTATTTCAAAGGAAGACTTAGAGGTCCATGATTCCAAGTGTGTCGTAGAGGGGATTGGGACTATTTAGTTTCAGCTGGAGTCAGGCTATGTCACAGGGTTCGGCGAATTTTATCCTTGAAGTTTGAAATTTGCCGAACTCCAAAAAAAATTTGCAATTTGTTTAGGTTCGACGAATTTCAACGCCGAACCTCAAGGCGAATCGAATCGAACCACATCGAACTTCAACGAACTCGAGCTTTATCGAATTTCATGCGAATTTCAAATTTTGTCCTTTCGCTAGTTCGCGCGTTCCACTGTCCTGTCGTCGGTTCCCACGTCCCAAGGTTTTCTCCCGACTCTCGAGTCCACGGCTTTCATATCCCGACTCCATTTGCTCACCTACCAGGCTACCACGACGCCCTTTGCAACTGCAAGTCTGCAACTCGACAGTCTGTGACAGTGTGACTCTGTGTTCAGCTCACAAGCTACAACAACGATGCAACCGACGCTCCGTTTCAACTTTCAACAGTTGTTGCCCACGAGCCACATCCCTCTACGTCCACGATTCCATCTCAGTGTCTTGCCTGTATAGTGCACACCATATCTCGCCCGACCACGTAATTCGGTGCCGATTCTACTGAAAGCCTGAACCCTGCATGGAGTCTGGACTCGTGGCTGAGTATTCATGGATTTTGCTGAACCCTGCGTGGAATCTGGACTCTAGACCAGTCATGAGTCATGGTTTCCAATAGCGAATGAGCCAATCTAAGAACAAAACATTTTCTCAGAACCGCATTTAGAACAGAGGCCTTGTAAGTTGTAGCCATCCTGAAGACATAGATCTCTGTAAGACACTCAAAATAGAGACCAGAACCTAATTTTGCAAAGCATCCGTGTTAGTGAAGTGAGGGACTTAGAAGAAAAGTTTACAATTGTTTTGGGGTCAAAAATAGTCAGTTAAGCGTAAAAGGGAGTAGTTTCCCTGTCCTTTAGATTTGCATATTTCTTTACTTTTCAACCTATGCTAGCTTAGAGCTATTGTACTCTGTATGTCATTATACAGGCCCTTAAGACTTGGCAAGTATGACACGGCTGACAGAATTTACCAGTGGGCAGTGGCATTTACAAACTAGATTCATCCTGTTCAGTAGGTAAATCGTAAACCTTATTTAATTTTAATTTTTAAACTTGAATTAAACTGTATTTTTTATGTAATGCTTTGATGTGGAAGAACCACAAAACTGTTTCCATTTTTTATTGGATATGCCAAAAGAGTGATTTCATAACAGTTGTCAGTATGATACAAATTCTAGAATATGGTTTAACTTTACAAAACAAAAATTGCAGAAACATCATACATGGCACCTCAAAAATCAATAGCAAAAGGTTGGAAGTATATGGAGAAATTGGATGGGTCTGGGAAGCATTTGAAATGCAAACTATGTGTTCATCAGTTTTGTGGGTCCTTAACAAGAGTGATGGACCAACTGCTCTCTTCTAGTAATGGTAAAGGAGGTGGTGTTGAAGGCTGCAAAAAGGTGTCTGCAGAATTGAGGCAAACACTTGAAAATGATTATGAAAAAATTAAAAGAACCAAGGAGATGAATGAAAACAAAAAAAGACAGATTCAATCAGAGATTGAAATGTCTTACAACCCCATTTCCTCACTCCAAGCAGAGATGCAACTGCAAGTTCATCTCAGGTTCAACACACAAGATCAAGTTGGACAGCCACATTAAATTCTTTTTGGAAGCCTGTACAGAGGCAAGAGGTCAACGATGCTATGGCTAACATGTTCTTTGCAACTGCTATTCCATTTAATGTGGCCAGAAACCCTTACTTCATCAATGCATGCAAGAAAATTTCAGATTTTGGAAAAGGATACGTGCCTCCTAGTTCTGAGACGATAAGGACCACTCTTTTGAAGAGGTCAAAAGAAAGGGTGACAAGCAAGTTCACCAAGATCAAAGAATCTTGGAAAAAAACAGGTTGCACAATTTTATCTGATGGTTGGTCTGATATGTGTCACAGACCTCTAATCAATGTGTTGGTTTCATGCCCCAAAGGGATATTATTTCTGAAGGTAGTTGATGCATCAGGACACAAGAAAACTGCTGAATACATTTTCAAGATCTTAGAAGAAGCGATTCTTGAAGTTGGTGAAGACAATGTGGTCCAAGTTGTAACTGATAATGCTTCAAATTGTGTGGGAGCTGGAAAGCTAATAATGGATAAGTACAAAACAATTTATTGGACCCCCTGTGCTGCTCATTGCCTTGACTTGTTGCTACATGATTTAGCAAAGTTTCCATGGATTAATGAGGCAATGTCCCACTTCATATTTAACCATCACCTCACATTGAGCTTGTATAGGAAGCAAGCATCTAGAGAGCTACTGAGGCCCTCTGATACAAGGTTTGCCACATATTACATTTCCCTCAAAAGAGTGGCTCAGGAAAAGACAAGTATTAGAGGTGTTGTTTGCAACAATGAGTGGGAAAACTCTCGGCTTTCAAAAGAATCTAAAGGGAAAGAATTGGAAAAAATCATTTTGGGCAGTGATTTTTGGCAAAGTGCCATAAAGGTTTTGAAAATATGTGAACCTATTGTTGACATGCTTCGCATGGTCGATAGTGACACCCCTTCCATGGGATTTGTTTATGAGGGCATGGATCGTTGCAAGGAAGCCATAGCAAAATCCTTTAACAATGTGGAAAGTGAGTACATGGACATATGGCAGATAATAGATGAGAGATGGAAGATGTTGCATAGCCCTTTGCATGCAGCAGCTTGTTATTTGGATCCTAGATTCTTTGGGGTAGAAAGAAATGATGATGTAGAAGCCATGAGTGGCTTATATGCAGCTATTGAGCGCTTGACTCCAAATCCAGAAGAATCTAGGAGGCTTAGAGAACAACTTCGGGCATACAAGTCAAAAGAGGGGTTGTTTGGAAGTGCTTGTGCCATAGAGGATAGGAATAACATTCCTCCTTGGGAATGGTGGACTTACTATGGAGCAGAGTCACCTCAATTACAACGTTTTGCAGTTCGTGTTTTGAGCCAAGGATCAAGTTCCTCTCCTTGTGAAAGGAATTGGAGTAGTTTTAACCATATCCAATCAAAGAAGAGAAACAAATTATTATCTACACAATTGGAAAACCTTGTTTATGTTCGCAGCAATTTGAAATTGGCCTTAAACAGTGTGGCCAAAGATTCATCTAGTTCGACTCACCCATGGTTTGAGGGTGAGCCTACTTCAAGTGCAAAAGAAAATAATCTTGGCATTGATGGTGATAGCAGCGATGAGCAAACTGCTACTGGTGATAGAGTTTTAGTTAGTGATGCATCTGACAACCACATCTCTAGTGCCTTTACTGCCCCTTGTGCTCTTGATGATTTAGATCTTTATGATGTTACAAGTAGGCCACTAGAATAGGAATTTGACCATGTTAGAATTTTTGTGAAACAATTTCAAGGATTAGAAGTGTTTTACATTATGGACAGCCTTTTAAATTTGTATTTTGAAGACTATAACAAACTATATTTTGAAGACTATTACAGTGGCCAGCTTATATTTCAAAAGATTGTATGTAGTTGATAAGAGCCTATATTTTGAATTTAGTGGACAGCCTTTTAAATTTTGAATTTTAAAGTCAGTATGTAGTTGATTTTGTAATTTACAACTGTAATTACCAATATATGCTGAAAATAGCATCATGTTTAATAGTTTACTTATTATTGAATCATTATGATTCATCATATTTATCATGTTTTGTATATTTAGGAATCAGAATGCGGCTCTTTAAAACTCGGAATTATGTTCATGTTGTAAATTTTAATATTTTTATTGCTGATTAGTGCTACTATAGCAGTGCTTACTCATACTAATTAGTGATTATAATGCTCAGATCTGCTAAATTTACTTACTTATTTCCTGCTTTCAAATTATTTCATTATTTAAATTTTATAGTGTAAATGTACATGGAGGTTGCAACTTGCAAGTTGCAGCATTGAGCATAAATTATAATGATAAAATTTGATATATTTTCTTCATTTGTTTTATTGTATATTTTATTATATATATTATTATATATATGAAATTTTTTATATTGGCAAACCTAATGCTGAACCTCATCCCAAACTTCATAAAAAAATCGAATTCGAATCGAATTTCAAGGTCGTCGAACTCGAATTCGAACTCAAACCATGTGACATAGGAGTCAGGTAGCCCTTTGGAGGTGAAGGATATGCTATATGTACTAGGCCTAACTAAGTACCTACAAGCGATTGCAATTGTGGAGGACAGGGGGAACGAAGTCTATTTTCAAAATGGACAAGTACTTGTTAGGCCAAGGGGTTCTAGTCCAAACTCAAGGCGAGTGATTGGAAGCAGATTGGGTAACTTGTATTTGTAGAAGCCTCAACATATCCGTGCCCTAGTTCATGATAGTGACAATGACAGCGTGTGGGAGTTATGGCACAAGAGGATGGGTCACTTGCACCACAAGGCTTTTCCGATATTGACGTGGATTGTCATTAGTCTTCCACAATTGTGTGCAAGGGATGTGCGCTTGGCAACTATGCCAAAATGACCTTCTCGAGTAGTGGTAGTATGTCCAAGGGGATATTGCATCTAGTGCATTCAAACATGTGTTGTCTTATGTCAATGGCATCTTTGAGTGGTTACAACAACTACATGACCTTCATTGATGATTTCTCCAAGAGAATGTAGAGCTACTTCATGAAGACCAAGGATGAGGTCTTCAGGCATTTTCTGGAATTTAAGGATCTCATGAATAAAGAAACAGAGAGGAAGATCAAATTTTTCAGGACAAACAATGGAGGTGAGTATACCTCCAATAAGTTCAAGGATTTTTGCAAGAAAGCAAGAATTAAGGAGCTAATAATACCATACAACCCACAATAGAATGGGATTGCAAAGAGGAAGAATAAGGCCATCAATGGAGCTGCCAAGGCAATGATCCGCAATCAAGCTCCGACCATGTTAACATGGGTAGAAGCATGAAACACCGCAATATACATTTAGAACAGTAGTCCTCATCAATCTTGGAGGACAAGACTTATCCTTAGAGATTGGAAATTGGTCATTTTCGTATCTTCAGGTGCTTGGTGTATGCTCATGTACCGTCAAACAAGAGGACGAAGCTGGAACCTTCAACAAAAAAAGGAATGTATGTGGGTTATAATGGGACTTCAAAGGAATACAAGGTGTACATTCCATCACTGAGGAAAACATTAGTGAGGAGGGATGTTCAATTTGATGAGAGTCAAGCCTTTAGGAAGTCAGGTGAACCCCTTACAACAATGGCAAAGAATGCGGAGTGAGAGGCTCCGAAGATTGACGAGAGGCCAACACTGGCAACTACAGGGATTTCAGTCTTCAAATTAGGAGGAGTTGGAGGCTTCTTCCAGTTCTGCTAGGACGAGGCTGAGATGGCTAGAGAAGACACTGAGAGATGCTCAAGATCGTGTGGAGCCTCCTACGAGTACATTCAGTGAGAACAAACCATCGAGACAGTTTCCTAGTTACATGGCACTCATGAGTGACATCATTGATTCTCAACCTCCTACGAGTACTTTCAGTGAGAGCAAGCCATCGAGACAGTTTCCTAGTTACATGGCACTCATGGTACTTTCAGTGAGAGCAAACCACCGAGACAGTTTCCTAGTTACATGGCATCACACAATATCTTCAAGTTCGATGCCATAGGTGTGCACATTGCCTTGCAGTCTAGCATTTTGGATCTCTTCAGAATCTCCACAGCATACTTTCCTTGACCAAGGAAAATCCCATCCACGTCCTGCCACACCTCCATGCCTAAGAAGTAATACATCATCCCTAGGTCTTTCATCTCAAACTCAGTGGCAAGTTTCCTCTTTGCATCTACAATAAGTCCGTCCTCTCCCGTCAGAAACAGGTCATCAACATATAGTAGTAATATCACTGGTCTTGCAACTTCAACCTTGAAGTAAAGGTTAGAATCCGCTTTACTCTTGGTAAAGCCTAAGCTCCCCGGGAAGCTTTCCATCCTTTCATACCATGTCCTAGGTGCATGTTTCAATATGTACAAGGCTTTCTTTAGTTTTACACACATGAGTCTGTCTATCATGTGTCTCAAATCCTAGTGGATGCTCCACGTACACTTCCTCTTCAACTACACCATTCAAGAATGTTGTCTTGACATCCATCTGGATTACCTTCAATTTCATTACTGCACCGAATGCAAGTATAGATCTTATAGAAGTGTATCTCCCTACGGGTGCAAATGTCTCCTCGTAGTCTATGCCTTCTTTTTAGGAGAAGCCAGATGCCACAAATCTTGCCATGTGCTTTTCAATGCTATCGTCTGCAGCATGTTTGATCTTGTAGATCCACTTCGAAGTCACAACAGACTTCCCTTCTTGTCTCGAAACTATCTCTCGGACATCATTCTTCGTAATCGACTGGTACTCCTCGATCATGGCATTCTTCCATTCTTCTTTTCTGCAGCCTATTCGTAGTTGGAAGGTTCTTTATTAATGATGACACATAGCATGGTCGCATAGTTGTTGTATGGTCTAGGTCTTTTCCTTTCTCTGCGCATCCCATCTGGAGCGCCATACCTTTCTACATCTTGTATTAGCTCCTGTGCCCATGCTAGTTTTCCCTTGCGCGAGTTCTTCTTGTGAAGTGGTTCTACATGCTCTTGTGGTTCTGCCATGTCGTGATCTTCATGGTCCTATGGAATTGTGTCTTCCATTGTTGTGTCTCGAACTATGGTTGCTTCAGGTTCTTCGACCTCTTCAATAGGTAGTTTTCTGGATCTGGAATTTGTTGAGCCTTCGTCAAATGTTATGTCTTTGTTGATGTCAATCTTCCTAAATCTTGAAGTAACTGTCCAATCTGGAGTACCAAGCTCTAGGAGCTTGTTTTAACCCATATAGAGCCCTTTTTAATCTACACACATAGTCCTGGTTTGCTGATAGTTGGAATCCTTCTGGCTGTTCAATGTAGACTTCTTCTTCTAGATTGCCATTCAAAAATGCTGATTTGACATCCATTTGATACACTTTGATGTTTTTAGCACAAGCATGAGCCAATATCATTCTTATAGCTTCCATTCTGGCTACTGGAGCAAAGGTTTCTTCAAAATCTATCCCTTCGAATT
>LPNX010967225.1:3023-31306 GCA_001517045.1 Pseudotsuga menziesii | reverse complement strand
CTCTGGATGCTGATAAAAGTGAACTGTGTATATGTTCATAAAGATAACCAAACTGTGTACCTCAACAAATAATATCACACTGCTATACTTTACACGATCAGAAACATTACAAATTCATAATGCTGTATACATACCTCTGAATGCTGATAAAAGTGGACTGTGTATATGTCAAAAATTAACCAAACTGTGTACCTAATACTCCTGCGTCACTGGATAAGTATACCTTTACTCCCAAAAAGCAAAGAGAATCCAAAAGCAACACCAAGTCACACGGGCCAGTCAGATGCTGGAATGCCACGTTTTTGAAATCATGCAGGCATGTGAAATCTTTCATATAACACAGGCCGCACGTCCTCCTGAGTGGCAAGATGCTTCAACAGAGGTAAGAGTACCCAAGCAGGCTATGAGATATCTTCCAAAACAGTACATGGCAAAGGCCTCGTAGCAGTCCCGCTAGATTTCGTAGTCAACACGTATTGCGGGTTTCATTAATGACACAAACGATTCAATGTTGGCCCTCGTCAAAGGCAGGAGGAGGCACAAGCTCACTGGTATAATGGGCCACCAAATTGTCGAATCAGTACACTGCCATTTCCTGGTTTGCAGACACCATCTTAAATCCTTCTCTTCAATGAATTCCTCGCTAAAGAATCCACCTTCCCTAGATTCGAACACGGGTTTCCCAGATAAAGGGTATCTGTACAAATAACAAAATAATGATTTGCTGGAGTTCTCAGATCGCCTTAGCTATGCAGGGATTGCTGTCCTTTCTCAATTCCTTGGACTGAAATAAATCACAAGCTCTTCTTCTTATAAAGAGGAATGAAGAGAACAAGAGGTATAAAAAAAACGCTAAAATCGTGTCTCCCCACTCCAAAGCGCCAGAACAGATATTCTACTTCTGTCAATGCTTGCTGCGTCAAATGTAAGACGCCTTAATAGTTTGAAATGAAGCAGTCCATATCATCCGCAGTCCGCAGTTACAATTTCAACGTAATTTCCTTCTTAAAAATCGCCGAGGCTAAATCACCAAATCGCCAAACTGTTCAAATCGCTGGCAGACTTGCTCTAATCGCAGTCTTTCATCATATTTGCAGTCCAAATCATCCGCAGTCTGCAGTTACAATTTCAACGTAATTTCCACCGTAATTTCCTTCTTAAAAACGCGGAGGCTAAATCACCAAATCGCAGCACTGGCCGTACCTCAATTGCTTAACTTCATTATTTGTTTTCGTAAGGCTAGGTATATTTATATGAATACTTAAGATACACACTTTCCTTAGATTAGGGAATAAATTTATCTAAATTTTATTTAAAATGAACAATTTCCTTATTTTAGTAAAAAAAATATTTTTAAATATTTAAAAATTTTATTATTATTATTTAAATAATAAATTTATTTAAAACAAAACTTTTTAGTATTTTAAAAAAACATCTTTCCATGTTTTAACAATTTTAACTGGTTAATAAATAATTGTTTATTATACCATTTAATTTAAGTTATTAAGTATTAGGGATACCTAGGGTAACTAAGACTTAATAGCACACAAAAGACCACTGACCACTGAACACTTTCAACCCACTTAGGAACTTGAACACTCTACAGGGCTTTTGGCAATGTCCCAAGGCCTCCAAGGGCTTCAGACTTGGGCTTGGGAAAAGTCAAAAGGTCTCCTTTGACGCTAACACTTACATAACTCACAGCGGCTCCAAGACTCACTGTTGGCATCAATGACCAGGTACTGTTGGCATCAATGACAACTTAATCAACAGTGCTCAACTCCTTCTTAATCCCAGATTCGTTGCAAAGTTCCTTTAATTCTTTCGAGGTAAATTCTCTGCCATTATCTAACCGCAGAGTCATGATCTTCCTCTCAGTGTGGTTTTCAACCAAGGCTTTGAATTCCATGAACCTACTGTATACTTCATTTTTCCCTTTCAAGAAATATATCCAAGCCTTGTGGGAGAGATCATCTATAAAGGAAACATAGTATACATACCCACTTAGTGAGTTGGATGACATGGGCCAGTAGACATATGAGTGGAGTATCTCCAGTATTCCTTTTTCTTTGCTTTCACTACTAGGAAATGTCTTCTTTACGTTCTTTCCTTGCGCACATCCTTTGTAAACGACTACATGTTTTGCCTGGATTTCTGGAAGTCCTAAAACTGCTTTGCTTGCAATCGGCAATGCTCTATAGTGCACATGTGCAAGGCTTCTGTGCCATAGTTCACTTGATTCTATTGAGTCATGAACCAATGCATGTTCAGCTTATCCCTTCAACTTGTACAAGCCTCCCTCTTGCTCTCCAATTACCCTTGCATCCTCATTTGTCTTTCCTTTTGGCCACATTAGGACTTAGCCATCAACAAATGCAACTCTTGTTCCTTTTGCATGTAGAGCAAACATGGAGAGAAGATTCTTCTTCAATCCTACAACATATAGCACATCTTGCATCTTCAAAGATTTTCCGGAATCTAGTTGATAGGAAGCTTCTCCACTTCCTTTTATGGGGTATTGATAATCATCCCCAAGCTTCACCTTGTGAGGTGACTCATGCTCAGATAGATTGACGAATGATTCTTTGTATCCCGTCATATGTTTGGATGCCTCACTATCCAAAAGCCAATCATTACATCCATGTGAGATAATGACTATGAGTGCTGAGATTTGGACAATTCTTCATCACTTGAAGAATCAACTCTTTCTTCTCTAAATCTTTTCTTTGTTGGTTCATCATCTTCGACGGTATGAGCATGATGTCTTTTCTTGTTTGACTTCTTGTTGGAGGAGCCTTTGTTTCTCGGACAATCTTTGGAGTGGTGTCCCTTGTCATGACATGTGTAGCATTTAATACTGGATAGATCTCTTCTTAATTTCTTTTGTCTTTTGTCATGATGGTCCTCCTTTCTATTATTTCTTCTGGTGTCAACTGTGAGAGCTTGATCTTTAGTCGTTCCCATCTTCTCTTCTCTTGTTATAAGTCGAGCTTCTTCTTGTGTACATTCTTCCTAGAGTCTGTTGAAAGTGATCAACTTCCTTCTGACACATATTCAACGACTAGTCAGCTAAAGGCTTTATTTATTCATTTTATTAAAGGGGCAGTCCCTTTAATTATAATGATAGGTTTGTAAGGATCCACCTTTTTTATTTTTTTATTATTTATTTTTCCTTTTTCTTTTTGGGAAAATATATGAGAGCCTTTGGGCCTATAAAGGAAAGGTTTTTCCTTATTGTAAAGATGGAATTTTTGGCTGGGAGGATTTTTTCCCCTGGGGTCAATAAAGAAAAACCATGCTGAGTTTTTTGGATATTTTGGGCTTCTCTGTCGTAGTTCTGCCTTTTCATAAGTTATAGACCAAGCCAGCATAGAGGGCTAACAATCTAGCACGTTGGGAAAGCATTTGCAGCTGCCAAGTTGCTTGTCGTCGTTACGTTCTTAGAGGTCCGGGAGTAATGAAAAGTAGTCAGTTATACTTCCATTCTCCCGGCCTCTGATTATGGAACGGACCAGCTTAGTCTCCCTTTTGCGAAACGCAAAGCCTTTTCGAGTCCCCCTCTGACTCTATTTACCCTTCTGGTACTGGCACTAGCCTTCCCTCAAGGACTAATCCTCCCTTCCCTTCCTGCCCATCAATCCGACTCATATTCCCTTTTTGTTACCTGTGTTTTTCAAGGCAGCCTCTTCAGATCACCTTGCCCTCAGTCGCACCTGCCTTGGCGATCCGAACTTAGGGAAACCCCCCAGAGTTGGAGAAGAGCCAGCCTGAAGTGAGGAGAGAGGGGTGTGGTGACATTGGCCTCTCGAGAAAGAGTTGTCGTCGGGCCGGCGCGCCCGCAGTTTGGGCTTTCAGCACTCGCGTGCCAATGTCGGGAGACAACAGAATCTGCAATGATTCTCTTCGCATGAACAAAGTTCTTATGGATAGCCTTAGCCTCATCTCCCTTTGGCTCTGGAACTTCCTTACTGATATACTGATCCAGATCATTTTATTCAAGGATCAGGGAGATCCTATACTTCCATGCTCGAAAAAGTGTTAGTTCCCCCAAGCTTATTGAACTGATGAAACTCATTAAAAGCCATTTTGACATACAACTCTTGGGAATTTCAACTTGAAACTTTCTGAGAATGAATAACAGAGAATATTGAACTAATTACAATCGTAAATGGACAATGAAAAGCTCTCCCAATTTGAAATCATCAGCATTACAATGGTTCACAACAAGATAGTGGAGAAATGACACTATTTCTTCATTGCTCAACATTTTTACATGAATTCTTTTGGGTATTTCGACCTGAGAGTCTTCTAAATGTGAAATACAAAGCAAGATAATGGGCATTAGAATCTTCCACAAAGAGATCAATAGCTCATCCAAAGCACAATCCCTCCATTGGCATGAATATGGTGTGAAAACTGGAAATAGTTGAGAGAGAGTGTTGCAATAGAAGAATCCACATGATTTCTTGTAGCTTACACCTGCAAATAAGACTCCATTAAAGCTCGATGAAAAACCTAAGTGGCATTTCCAAAAACCAACTAGGATGGGAATCTTTCACCCTCGAAATTGGCTTAAGCAAGAAAACTAAGCATCCACTAGTTCTCACAATTCAGAATTGACAATTTCACAAATGAGCAAAAGCTTCTTCTCATGGCTGATCACTGTATTTTATAAACATTATTAGTCTTCTAAGGCTCCAAATCCATCCATAAACCAAAGCCAAGTCGAATTGGTGTGGCTGCTCATGCTATGCCATGTGGCCTCGCTCTTCACCTTCCCTCTTCTCCCAACTGACCTTGGCCTTCTCCAACTGACCATAGAGTGTATATCAGCCCAATGGGTCAGATAGGAGCTTGGATCGGGTGATTGGCAGAAGGAGCAAAAAAGTGTATAGATTATACTTTGGGCCTGCAAAGGCTCTAGTCAGCAGCAACAGCCGCAGTCAGGGTGAGTTGTGGCATAAGAGGACGGCACACTTACACCATGGAGCACTGAAGCATTTGAGATAGGCAGTCATTGGAGTTCCACAGGTACAAGAGAAAAAGCATAACCACTGCAAGGGATGTGCTTTAGGAAAGAACATCAAGAATCATTTCCCACAGAGTGAGCACAAGTCTAAGGAGCCCTTGGAATTAGTACATTCTGATGTATGTGGACCTATGAGTGTCCATTCGTTCAGTGGTTACAGTTACTACGTAACCTTCATTGATGATTATTCCAAGAAAACCTGGATCTATTTCTTGAAGGTCAAGTCAAAGGTGTTTAAGAGGTTTTGAGAGTTCAAGACTCTTGTGGAGAACCAAACAAGAAAGAAGATTTGAGTGTTTAGGACAGACAACGAGGGTGAGTGCACTTCCACCGAGTTCATGGAGTATTGTTCGGCTGAGGGGATCAAGAAGGAGCACACCGTGCCCCATACCCCACAGCAGAATGGAGTTGCAGAGCAGAAGAACAGGACTATGGTTGGAGCAGCCAAGGCCATGCTATTTGATCAGGGATTACCACTATTCCTCTGGGTCGAGGAATACAAGAGTGCAGTATACATTTAGAACAAGTGTCCCCACACAGCCTTGGAGAGGAAGACACCAAAGGAGGTCTTCACAAGCACTAGGCCAACTGTGAGTCACATTCGCATATTCGACAGTGTCTGTTATTGCCATGCTCATGCTGACAATATGAAGAAGTTGGACCCTTCGAGGGAGAATCATTGTGAGCAAGGCATGTAGAGTTTACATTCCTGCTCGCAGGAGGATCATTGTGAGCAAGGATGTCCAGTTCGATGAGGACAAGACCTTGCAGAGATCTCTGGACTTACCAGCAAAGCAACAGTCAGCGCAGGAGTCGAGAGTCAAGTTGGAGGAGCCAGATGTACAGGTACAGGTACAGACACGTAGCACAGGTTCTAGTGGTCAAAGGGACTCAGGTGGACATGATCCTTCAGTCATTGACTTGAAGGATGAGCTGCAGCAGGAGACGGATATCTAGCAGCCGCAGCAAGTTGACACTAGGCCAAGGCCTAAGTGGTTTAGATCCATAGTGCAAGATTCCAGGCAAGTAGATCCTCCACAGACATCTTTTAGACGGAGTGTACCATCAGAGAGGCTTAGTTATATGGCACTGATGACAGAGTTTATTAACTCTAAACCTTCCAGCTTCGGGGAGGCTGCACAACATGATGTGTGGCAGGAAGCTATGGTTGAGGAGTATGACTGCATTATGAAAAACCAGATATGGGAGGTTGTGCTGGGATCCAGATGGATCTACAAGGTGAAGCATGTAGCAGACGAAAGCGTGGATAAGTACAAGGCACGCTTCGTGGCAAAGGAGAGTATTGATTATGAGGAGGCCTTCGCCCCTGTTGCCAGGTATTCTTCCATTCAGACCATTATCTCACTAGCAATTGAGATGGGTTGGCGTGTCCATCAAATGGACGTCAAGACTGCCTTCCTCAATGGAGTGATAAAGGAGGAGGTGTATATTGAGCAGCTAGAGGGGTTTGATGTGGAGAACAAAAAGACACATGTATGCAGACTACATCGAGCTCTTTACGGGCTCAAGCAAGCACCTCGAGCATGGTACTCGAGGATTGACAGCTATTTACGGGAGATGGGATTTCAGCGGAGTGAGGCTGACCAAACCTGTACTTCTTGACAGGTGAGGTGCCTCTCGTACTGGTCTTATATGTGGATGATCTCTTTTTGACAGGAGATGAGAGGTTGATTGGAAACTATAAGTCCAACCTTGCAGTAGAGTTTGAGATGAAATACCTTAGGCTGATGCATTACTTTTTGGGCTTCGGGGTGTGGCGGAGAGATGGATGTTTCTTCATCGGACAGGAGAAGTATGCAATAAAGATCCTGAAGAGATTCATGATGGAGGACTACAAGCCTATGGCCATCCCTCTAGTTTCCAACTGGAGGAAGATTGATGCATCAAGGTCAGATGGATTTGATCCTACCTTGTATCGCCAGCTTATCGGATCGCTTATGTATCTGGTCAACACTCGACCAGACATCAACTTTGCAGTCAACTCTTTGAGTCAGTTCATGGTGGACCCTCGGAGAGTGCATTGGACGAATGCGAAGCACATACTTCGCTACATCAAAGGTACAATGGAGTATGGATTGGTTTATGAGCGCAAGAGGAGTGTACAGCTAGCAGGTTTCACACATGCCGACTAGGCAGGATGTGTAGAAGACCGAAAGAGTACTTCAAGTTATTGCTTCAGCATTGGATTAGGGGTTGTCTATTGATTAAGCAGGAAGCAGAAGTCAGTTGCATTGAGCTCGACAGAGGTTGAGTACATGGCAGCCAACATGGTTGCTTGTGAGAATATGTGGCTGAGGAAGTTACTTATAAAAGAGAGATCAATTGGTGGAGAGAACACACACACTTGTATTCCGACAGAGACAAGATACAGACAGAGAGAGAAAGTCAGACAGAGGATTTAGCTGAGAAGACGAAAAAGCAAGCAACAAGATCATCGAGCTTCGTATAGCTGGGTCGTACACTCACACAGGAGGGTGTTGAGGTTTAGCTTGGATTTTCCAAGTGATTCTGTCGGGTACTGCATTCACCATATTTGGGAGAATTTGCAGTGATTGTAAAAGATCCATATTTTCTCATAATAAAATCTATATCTGACTGCAGCACCTATTTTCCCATCTTGGGTTTTTCCGGAGGTTTCCATACCCAAAATAATAGTGTTAATATTGTGATGTGATGTTGTGATTTATTCTCGGTTTTATATTCCGCTGCATACTGTAAAAGATATTCATGTGTGGTTATCAGTTGATATTTTGCATGCACTGTTTAGCCCTAGTTGAATATTAAAGAAAAATTTACAGATACATGCATCCACTTATACATTCTTGCACACAAATGGTTAACACAAGCATTGGTGCTACCTACAATGGAAACTTAGAAAGCATGGAAATCAAACTAGAATACACATGCCCATCAAAGAGATCTAAAGCAAGTAAACAAAGAGAATAATCAAACAAGAAATTCTCTTACCTACCGGGAGATACCTCCCCTTCAAAGGCCAACATTCAACCAAAGAGATGGCAAAATTAAATAATTGCAGGTTACCTCATAAGCTTAATGCAATAATCATCCACACACTTAAACCATACACCACATGAGACCTCCAAATCCTTTCTATTATTCCAAATGATATATTACACATTACAGTACAACAATGCAGCATTCCTTCGGTCCTCTGATCATGCAAAACAATGAACCCAATGGCTTGCTTAAATAGCAAAAAATGGAGCAAACCCCAAGGGGGCGAATTTAAGTTTGAGAGGGAGTTTATCCCTTCATTCGAGCGAGTTAGAGAGTGTCGCACTCAAGAAAAATGTGCCACCTCTCATGAGGTAGGTGCAACCTCTATTTGGGATATCCAAAACATGTCAGACGACCGCCACACAAGCTAATGTTCCCCCTTCTATGGAGAAAAACATCCCCTTGATCTGGCAAACTCATACTAATTAGATTTGATAAGAATCCTCAGTTAAATCTTATTTGTTGTTTAGTTAACTTCCTTGAACTCTGATCCGTGAGATGTAGAACAGTTGGTGGCAGGGTATTGTTAAGATGCCCCCTAAGCGAAAAGGTCATTGGTTCAAATCCCACGGATACCAAAAAAGCCAACCATGTTAAGGGTTGGTGCAGTCCAGGCCGGGTTCGATCCCCAGGTGATTTTGACGGCTTAGATGCCCCTGGTTTGTGGTAACTTAGCCAACGGCAAACCTGGTAGTCAAAGGTGTTCTTCCACTTGCCAACAAAAAAGACTTCCTTGAACTCTAAACATGTCTTCGACATATTTCCACTGATTAAGAAATTTGTCTTTTTCCTTTATTTTCCAATTTTTTGGTTTTTTTCTCCATTTACGAGTAATATTCAATTTTGGAGATAATTACTTACTCGTAAACTTAGGAAAGTGGGTTTACAGATAAAGTGGGTGTTCTAAGTCTAAAAACGACCACCCCCATGGCGAGTTCCGACTCTAGACCACACTTTTATTACATTTTTATTTTCCCAATTACACTATTAAAAAATAGCATAAGTTTACGAGAAAATTTATTTTTCACGAAACTTAAAAAAATCCTAGGGGGACCCTAACACATGCCATATGACTAAATAATAACGTCTAGGACTATACTGCGGGGAATCACTAGCCCCCCCAGTGAATCGCTCCCAATTCGCAATCCCTAAGAAAGCGATTGGGAATCAATCCCGAGATCACAATTCCTCATCACTTCCTCCCGGGGTTGTTTCTGGGAATTGCAAATCTGAGTAGAAAAAACGCTCCCTGCCCAATCATGGGATCATTGAGGGAGTGATGCTCCCAGGGAAATCCCTCATCGCTCCCTCAGCTATCTCGAACCAAAAAAAAGCTCCTAAAAGTGCTCCTAGACGATTCCGCGAGCTAGGCGCAATTTTTTTCAATTTTCTCAAATTTGCAAAAACAAACTTGTTTTTAGTGATTGGCTAGGGTTCAACGAGCCTTTATAAACACTATTGGACTCATTTGGACTCATTCTATTCCACATTTGATTGATTTCATTTATGTTGGTAGGTCTTTGAGTGGGTTTGCTAGTTGTTTGAGAGCAAATTTGTAAGAGCTTGGAAGGGAGATTGAAGGGGAGATTGAAGGCTTCTATTTGTGAGAGCTTGGAAGGAAGATTGAAAGCTTCCATAGAGACATTCAAACATCCTTGAAGAGCTAAAGAGGTAGGCTCTAAAAACCCAATCTTTGTTTGTTTTTGAAAAAAAATATTTCATTATGTTAAAATTTTAAATCTTGTATGTTTGTTTTCCTACTCTTTCCCATTTATTTTTCTCCATCACTTTATTGCATGCAAGAAGTGATTCTCACATTGAATCAAGAAGCATGATGGGTATGTGTTTTTTGTTTTTGGTTTCAATTCTTCTCATGAAGATGGTGGTGGGAAGTAAACCTGGTGGTGGCAATGATGAGGAGGAAGAGATAGAGAGTGGCACATACCATGGAGAGGAGGAGAAAGAGGAAGAGGATGAGGAGGAGGAGAAGGAGATTGAGAGTGATGAGGGGCAAAAACAAAAAGGCAACACCTTTGTGGAAGTATGTGACAAGGCTTGCAAAAGGGAGAGGGGGTGGAACCACGAAGTTGACATGCCTCCATTGTAATAAGACTTATGCAGGTTCATATACCGATGTGAGAAAGCACTTGTGTGGGCTTATGCCATGTGACCATGGTAAGGCTACTGGAGTCAAAATATGTGACAAAGTGACAGCTAAAGAAAAAAACAAATACAAGATGGAAGAAGAGGCCGCTCAAAACAATTCCAAGAGATCAAGGGTCTGAATCCCCACAGAGAATGTTTGGTAGTGGATCTGGATCATCATCCACCCATGGTAGTGGATTCTCGCCTATGCAAAAAACATTATCGGATTTCTTTGACCTTGGTTGTAGAGATGATGTGGATTCAAAAGTTTACAGGTTTCTCTATGCATGTGGGTGTTCCATTCAATGCTCTTCGCTCGCCCTATTGGCATGAAATGGTACAAGCCATTAATGGTGCCCCTAAAGGTTACAGGGGGCCTAGGTGTGACAAAGCTAGAACTATGGGACTTGACAGGGAAAGAGACAAAATCAATAGTGCTTTTGGAAAGTTTACAAGTGATTGGTCCAACTATGGGTTATCCATTGTATCTGATGGGTGGACAAAAGTTAAAGCCAAGCCATTGATAAATATTCTTGGTGTGTCTGCTAGTGGTGTGGTCTTCCTTTCAACTCATGACTACTCAAATCACTACAAGACTGGTATTAACATTACACAACCTTTACTTGAAACAATTCAAAAGATTGGGCCATATAATGTCATTCAAGTCATCACTGATAATGTTGCTAATTGTAAGGCAACAGAAGCAATCATTGAGGATAAGTATCCAAACATATTTTGGTAAAGGTGTTTGGTTAGCACATTGAACCTTTTGATGCATGATATTGTTAAGATGAAGAACCCTAGTTACCAATGGATTGGTACCTTATACAAGAGAGGTAGATAAAATTTATTACCAATCATAGCATGGCCCACCACATTTTTCGCAATCACTCTAGGTTGGACCTATAGAAGATTGCAAAGACTAGATTTGCTAGCTTCAACCTCACCTTCAGGAGGCTTTTGAAGGTAAGAGAGGCATTGGCTAGTATGATCTCAAGTGATTCATGGCAAGGATTGAAAGATAGTGCTACTAGCGCATCTAATGGACATGACTTTCAAGAGGTGGAGGACAATGTTCTTGATGGTCAGTTCTCGGCATAGGTTAAATATGTTCTATTGTTCACCAAGCCCGTTTATAGTATGATTCATTTTACAGATACAAATCAGCCGATGATTGGGGAGGTATATCAGCAAATGGATACCATGCTTGGTCAAATCAAAGACATTGTTTAGCAAAGAGATGAAATCTTGTATGACCATATTCATAAACATGTGGTCAAACGGTGGCATAATTTAAATGTCCTAGTCCATGCCCTTAAATATGTCCTTACCCCAAAATATTATTCTCCATCTTGGTTGGCCCAACCTGCACCTAGTGGTGGAGTTAGGAAAAGACCACACACAAATCCAGACATGCAAAATGGGTATATGCTTACATTACACAAGTTGGTCCTCGATGAGGAGCAGTGTACTCAAGTACGGAGTGAATTGATCCAATACATCAGTGAACATGGAGTCTTTGGTACCTTGCATGCAACCAAGGATCGAGAGAGGTTGAATCCTATCTGATGGTGGAACATGTATGGCAGTGGTGCCACATTTTTGCATAAATTGGCAGTGAGGGTGCTTTCACAGGTTGTCAATAGTTCTTTGGGAGAGAGATGTTGGAGCACCTACAGCTTCATCCACAACGTCAAGAGAAACAGTTTGAATGTAGAACGAGCCGAAAGTCTGGTTTATGTGCACCACAACTTGAGGCTATTGTCCCATTATTGTGAAGCGGCCAAGAATGATAGAACATGTTTGACTTGGGACAACAATCCAGAGGAGACTAATGTGGAGGATGGAGCCATTGTGTTAGAACGCTTGGAGGCTGAACTATTGGGTGATCATGATGGCGATCCAATTCATACATCAAAGATGTCACCCCCAACCACCAGCAGGTTTCTAGATGCAGGAGTTTCAGTTTTTCCTTTAGCTTCACAACATCCCGCAATCCATGGGGGGCATTTATCTTCTTCTCATGTTCTACGATCACGTCCATCAACTCCTATTCCACCTAGAACACGAGAAAAAAAATTGGAAGTTTCTTGTGGCAAGAGAAAAGCTTAGTAGATAGTATCATAGTACTTTGTAATATACTAATATTTCATGTTTATTATGGCCTATTTGTAAACATTATGGCCTGCTTTGAACTTTGAAAATTTGACATTTGAATCTTGAAAGTTGAACCTACCTTTGAAGTTTGAACTTTAAATTGTTGATGACATCTTCTGATCTTACAACTCTTTGGTATTTAATATGATATTATGATGCTTTGTTTCATTTCATGGTTGATGTTATCTGTTTAGAGTTTGTTGATGGCAAATATTATATGTTGAAATTTGAAGGTTGATGTTGTTGATGATTGATGATTGATCATTTGATGACAATGTTATAAGTCATTGCTCCTAGATGATTGATGTTATATGTGTATAAATGGTTCTATGTTTTCTATAGCTAATTTGGCATAATACATGTTTTTTAATACATATGCATCAAAATATATGAAAATATGTATTATATAAAAAACGCTCCCAAAACGAAAGCTTTTGATAATTTCGCTTTTCGCTTTTGCTCCCCGCTCCCAGTAGCGTAGGTCTAGCATGTTATACATTGAAACGTAAACTTTACTAACCTCCCAGGGTTTAACCACCAAGACGACCATTCCAACTTAGGAGGAGCAGGTGAAAAGTTCAAAAATTATAAGTCATTTATTCAACAACATATAATTAACAAAGAAAAAACACCTTGGAATACTCGGATTGATTCCTAGGAAGCCAAGTTCTTTACAAAAAAACCCATGCTAGCACATTTTTTCCAATCTCCCCGCAAGGTATGAACATGTGGTAAAAAGTGAAAAAAAGGTCCTTGGAAGGCCTAAATGGACTTCTGAACACTGAATTTGAACAAGTACTTGTTCATTTTTGGCTGCTTACTTGAAAGACCAACTGAGTGCAACTCAAGTTGTAACAGGACCAACAGTAAGCACTTCTAAAAGTTGGTCCATTAAGGACCAACAATAAACACTTCTAAAGGTTGATCTAATCAACTTGTAATCATCCAAATAGGGTGGTGGTGTCACCTCCCCTTACCCTCTGAGTCATTTTCATGTTCTTAGTATTTTTTCACATGCATCTGTTTCCTAAGCATATAGAAGCAAATGATTGTATGATGATAATACCAGTGCCAAAAATGGAGTCTGAAATAATGAGGTGTTGTATTGATGGGATGTGTTGCAAATGCTCTTGGTCAGTTTTAGATTAATATGGAAGATGAGCGAATTAAATTAGGGGGAGGGAACTCCAAATATACCCGAAAGTACGAGGAGTATGTCCAAAACCCTTATTTGATCCGGTTCCAAGGGAGGAGTATGTGGGCTGGATCAAAGTCTCTGAGACGTGTCCAACACTACACCAACAAGAGTGTAGCCTAACGATGTTCCAAGGTCACTACCCAGTTGTTCATGCTTTCTTTCTGAACTTTCCCCGCAACAGATTAAATCCAGGCGTTCGATTTTTGCCTTGGGAGGTTAATTAAACTAGTCATCCACGTAGCTTTTGATGCAGCCAACTGATCGGTCAAGCCGCAGCGGTGCAGAGCATACACAACGGAGCCTCGGTAAATTTTAAGGATTTTTAAAATTGTAGTGTGTTTTCTTGTTTATTAAATCTCCAAGAATCTCTTTTAGGCCAAGAGCCCTAATCAAGAGAGCAAGGAGTGTAAATTGTACAAAAAATGTAAACAACAATAAAAATGAGCAAAAGTTTTCTAATTAGTCCTACCACACATCTCTTTCCTCTTTTGGGTAACTCAGGAAGTCGTGGGATTAGCAATTGTATTACTTTAAAAATAAACGTGAATGATGTATCAAAATGCAAAAACTATCAAAGTATACTAGCTTGCACGAAGCAACTAAACTAAAACATGAAAATTTGACACCGATTCAAATCCCTCCTGGGGTGATGGGGAGTGGGCTCTAAAGAGCCTACCCAAATAGCTTTTTATTATGCTCGGTTACAATGCCAAAGAAGAATTCTCTTTGGTCCTTGTTATCTGGGATCCAAAGGCTAACAACTTAGTCAAAAATCGACCAAAATCGAAAAGGGAAACTCCAGGAAGCTCCAAATGGCTCAAATCTCTGGAATTTGGCCAACGTTTCCTTCTCTTTTTCGACAAACCT
This sequence comes from Pseudotsuga menziesii, assembly GCA_001517045.1. Taxonomy (NCBI): domain Eukaryota; kingdom Viridiplantae; phylum Streptophyta; class Pinopsida; order Pinales; family Pinaceae; genus Pseudotsuga; species Pseudotsuga menziesii. Next base: position 16,871 of record LPNX010967225.1, on the reverse strand, counting down.
GCAAAAACCAGCGAGCTATTAAAAGTAGAATATGCTCAAAAACACTTTAAGAGTGTCTTTAAACAATTCCGAGAAAACACTAAAAATTTCTAAGTTAAAAACTTGAAAAAAAATGCTTAAACATAACCAAGGATCTTGGCTTGCTTTTTAGGCAACCAATATGATGTACACTTTTATGCTAGATCTAAAATTGAAAGTATCGAAAACAAATCTTTAGACTTTGCAAGATACAGGAAATACTCCTTTGGACATAACTTGCAAGAAAAGACTTTGATGGCTAGATCTAATTGAGATATAACTTTTCAAAATGCTTAGTTCTAGATTAGAACTCAGATCTATATAAAATATTACTTTTGCAACTAGATCTGAAGAAAAAGCACCAAGTAACCAGTTAAAATTTTAAATTTAGAAGGAAGAGATATGGAGAGAAAAGGCTTGTTTCCACAAAGAGTTAGCCCAAAGGCTTTGTAGTGGGATACCGAGGGACTATGTCGTCTAGAGATGTCAAAAGTAACGTGAAGTCAAACTACATCCATGATTCTTCCATGCTAAGCAACCTGTAAATTACTCAACAAACTAATCATCATGCACCAAATACAATCAACCACTCACCATGCATTGGCGTCTCCACCTACCCCACACACAAGTCTATGAGGTTGGTGTGAATATTGGAAATGTTGACGTCACCCTCCAATACATTCACTAGCCTTCTCAAAAATAAAACCAAAGTTTTTTAACTTCAAGTTTGAAGAGGGATCCCCCCATTCCTCCTATCACAACCTTCACTTGTGTTGGCGCTTAGCTTACTTGACGTCGCCCTCTTAAACATATTAGCCACTTCAAACGATTTTTATACCAAAGTTTTAAGTTGAACTTCACATGAAGAAGGCTGCATGCTTTATGGGGGACCCATGCCATGTCATCCCATCTATTTAATATTTTAATTTTTTTACTTTTTCAACCTTGTCCTTTTGTGCCAATTTGAAGCACTTTAGCATTAAAATGTTGTTTTGACGCTCCTTTAGCTAAATAATGTCTTCCAGGATGTTTTAGCTGCTCGAAACATATGAAAAGTGGCCTCTGGGGTAAAGAGGACGCTCTGAGTGTGAAAACGAGCATCCCCACGGAAAAAACAAACTCCAAGCCAACTTTTATTACACTTTGAAGTTTTTCAATTAAACCATTAAAAATGGCCTAATTTTGCGGGAAAAAAAAAATTTCGAAATCAAACGAAACTCGAGGGGGACCTAGTACATGTCCATATGATTCAATTCGAATGCCTAACACATTTCTAAGCATTGACACGGAGACTCTAATAACATCCTAAGGCCTAACCACCAAGACATCAACCCCAACTTTGGAGTTGTGAGTAAAAAACTCAGAAATTATTAGTTGTTTGTTCAAAAGCCAATAATAACCGATGCTTAATGCTTGCTTATTAGTTGTTGGTCTGGGCTAGTTAGCTTGATGCTTAAGTCTAGGAAGCCTTAATAAATATTTCTATACAACATCTACAGTACAACAATATGATACAACAAAGATAATAAATTATAATATGCAGGGATAAGTTTAGAAATACACCCGTAGCAAGCCTTTCTCAAACAACTCTAACTAGTTTGCTCGGTAGATCTTTCCAGCAACGAGCACTCCCTCTCTTATTCCTCCTTCAAATTAAAATTTCTCAATTTGGTTATCTTTTATGATCTTATTGTTAAAATCTATATAATTGCAAAGAAAAATCGTTCATAGATCTAATCAATAGGATCTTGTTAGCTTAGATCTCAGTTATCACATATAAATTTCTATTTTTTCAGTTAAAGAGATCTAGCTTAAATCACATTTTTACAAGTATCACAAGGAAAATATTTAGGTTGTTTCAAGGATTAAAAAGATAAATTTGGCATCTAAGTGCACATCATATTGGTTACAAAAGGGCAAGCCATGATCCCAAGGAAAGCTTGCTTTCCTTGGTCACTTTCTTGCATTTTTATAGAGTTTTCACTTCGGAATTTTTTTTAGAAATTTTTTTGGATGTTCAAAGACACTCTTAAAGTGTTTTTTGAGTAGGTCCATCAAAAACGAGATGGAGGTGCTGCCTGATTTTGGAGTTTTTTTGGAGTTTTAAGCCATTCAAGGCTTCTCAGAGCTCCTCTTTCCAATATTTGTCAATGTTTTACCTGTTGTAAGCCTTTGGATCCCAAATAACAAGGACCAAAGAGCATTCCTTTTTAAGCATTGTAACCGAGCTCAATAAAATTTTCAAGTAGGATTTTCAAAGCCCACTTCCCATCCACCCAGGGAGGATTTGCATCAATGTCAATTTTCATGATTTTCTTGTTTTAGTTTAGTTTCTTTGTGCAGGCTAGTATACTTAGATAGTTTTTTGCATTTTATCACATCATTCACATTTATTTTTAAAGTAATACGAATACTAATCCCACGGCTTCTCGAGTTACCCAAAAGGGGAAAGAGATGTGTGGTAGGACTAATTAGAAAAATTTTGCTCATTTTATTCTTTTTTACTTTTTAGCACAATTTACACCCCTTGCTCTCCCGATTAGGGCTTTAAGCTTGAAAGAGATTCTTGGAGATTTAATAAACAAGCAAACACACTACAATTTTAAAATCCTTAAAAAAATACCGAGGCTCCATTGTGTATGCTCTGCACCGATGCGGTTCAATCGATTAGTTGGTTGCATCAAAAGCAACGTGGGTGACTAATTTAATTAGTTTCACATTTCAATTCACCTACCAAGGCAAAAATCCAACACCTCGATTTGATCATTTGCGGGGAAAGTTCACAAACGAAGCGAGAGCAACTGGGTAGTGACCTCAAGACACCGTCAGGCTACACTCTTGTTGGTGTAGTGTTGGACATGTCTCAGAGACTCCGACCCAGCCCACATATTCCTCGCGTGGAACCGCAGCTGATAAAGGTTTCGGACATACTCCTCGTACTTTCGAGTATATTTGGAGTTTCCTTTCCCCCTAATCTAATTCACTCATCACCGTCAGGCTACACTCTTGTTGGTGTAGTGTTGGACACGTCTCAGAGACTCCGACCCAGCCCACATATTCCTCGCGTGGAACCGCAGTTGATAAAGGTTTTGGACATAGTCCTCGTACTTTCGGGTATATTTGGAGTTTCCTTTCCCCCTAATCTAATTCACTCATCTTCCATATTAATCTAAAACTGACCAAGAGCATTTGCAACACATCCCAGCAATACAACCACATTTCTTATTTCAAACTCCATTTTTGGCACTGGTATTATCATCATACAATCATTTGCTTCTATGTGCTTTATATATCATGTCTTAAGTGATTCTATATGTTGTTGTGTTTAAATATCATTGCAAATATCTTGTTCCAGTATTTCTTTTTCATCAAACTCCTAAGTAACTTAATCATCATCACACTAAACCTTAGCATCCTTTAGAAATTAATAGGCTTTACCCCCCTTGGCTTCAATTAGGAGTTGACCTAAACAAAGGAGTCAAGAACAAAGTGACAGCCTTGACTCGAGACTTGCCCCCAAGGACAAACCGATTGGCTTGAATATTTCTGCCACGTCTCCCCCAAGTGTGTGAAAGGCAGCAACAAACCTTAAATTATTTTAGTAGGATATACTCCCCTTGGCTTTGTTTAGGAGTTCATGTATACAAAAGAGTCAAGTGTTAAGGCAATAGCAACTCAGCTCAAGACTTGCCCACAAGGCCGCACCCATTAAGTTTAGATTTTTCACACCCAGAGGTGCGGATTAGGCAACAACAAGGTATGGGAATACTTCCAATTCAAATTTGTTATCAACTTAGATTTGTTACGGAGGAACTTGGAAACCAAAAAAAAGTAAGATGCCCAGAACTTTGAAATGTCTGAAAATAGAAAAATCAAAAGCTTAGTTATATTTTGATAGCACATGTCAATGATCTCCATATATTTGTGGAGTCGGGGACATACTATCATTGGAAAAAAAAACATTTTATTTCTTAAAAATTAGCACTTAGGCAAAGCGCTAGTGACAGGGCTGAGTTATATGCTTTATCGTTGATGCTCAAAATTGTACCAAAAAGAGAAATATCAAATCTCCAGATCATGGGGAATTCAAAGCTCATCATTGACTGGGAAAGAGGGGAAAACAGGATGGAAAACTTGTTGCTAATCTCAATCGCAGACAGAGTGAAAGATGTAAGGAATGAGTTTACAAATATCTCTAGTCAATCATGTTCTCAGGGAACTTAATGAGAAGCCAGATAAGCTCTATGATGAGACTCATGAGAGTTCTCCTCTGCAGAAAGGTCTGGCATATGAAGCTGAAACAAATGAGGAAGGAACCCTCCCAAAACAATTCAGTCCTTCTATAGATTATCAGCAAATCTGAGGAGGAAAATCCTGAATGTTTCACGAAGTTATAATCAAGGCTATCTTCTAGGTTGTTCTGTTCTTTTTTGTAATACCAGCTCCCAGTGTGATTTTAATCTGAATAGCAATAATATAATTCAGTTATGAAGAGATGCCGCAGCAGTTAAAATCAAGGTTTTAAAAAACGGAACCGGGAATCAAACCAGTCAAGGGTCAACTCGGACCGAAACCAGAACCGGTAATGAACCGGAGCGGTTTGATTTCAATGAACCGGACTATTAAAAAATACATGAAAATTTAAAATTATATTTAACATTCCAAGCCATGATTTTAAACCATTAGACATATAATATGCAAAGTGTACTCAAGTCTACTCATATATATATATATATATATATATATATATATATATACCATAAACCATGTATGGGTCACAAAAGTTAGTAGAGAATCCAACTCAAGGGGCCAAAAGTTAGTCTTATGAGGACTGGTAATGGCACTAGAATCCCTGCAAAAAGTGTCTAGACAAGAGAGGGTTTGATCAACAGTACCTTGATCAACACTGATCGATAAAAGGTAATCATCTCCGAAATTGTTATTGACCATTTTTAATCCATATGTAAGTGAAATACCCTTGATTTGTTCAGAAATCTGGATTCTGGGCTACCTCCAGCGAGTACCCAAGTGCATTAATTGTCAACACATACAAATAAGGTGCCAACAGGCACCCTAGTCTATTGGAACGATGAAGAGATATTCTAGGGAACAAGGGCTTGTTGACAAACATAAAGGTTGAGGCATTAGAGAATACTGTTCACCATGCCCAAAGTGCCGTAGAGGTTTTCCGTGATTCTTAGCTGGCCGGCCGGCTAGTTACGGGCAAGGCCGGCTAAGGCCGGTTCGACAATGAACCGACCAGTTTAGGGTTTGGGACAGTCGGTTCATTGCCAAACCGGTCTCTGGTCCAGTTTAAGGCCCTGTCCGAACCGTTGAGCCCATTGGCCGGTCTGACCGGCCGGTTCCGGTTCTGGCTTGGGCTGGTTTAAAAACAGAGATAAAAATGCAAAGGCCAACAAATAGCAATGTGAAACTGTAGTGGATATGTTCTCTCATCCATGCAACCAAAGAATTTAATTTCAGGACACAGTTTATTAAGTTTCCAACCCTCTTCCTATTGCCCAGGGGGTGGTTATCTCTGGTGCCATTTATGCTTGGAAGCAACAAAAGCAGTAAAAAGGTGTACAAGGTATCAATACTTCTCTCAGATTAATTCAGAACAATACAAGGTAAATGTTACAAAAATAAATAATGTAGCTGATCAAAAACGCAAGAGCCTCCCATCCACAACTCATACATGATGCCACTTATGCTCAGAAGCAATAAAAGTAATTAAAAATAATGTTAACAAAGTACTAATACCTTGCTATAGTTAATTCAAAACAGTGATAGGTAAATGTTGAAAAATAACGTAGCCTAATAAAAACATTTGAGCACTTCCCACCCACAACTCAAATGCGAGATAAATAAAAAGACAACCAAAAAAAGTAACTTTTGGAAAGAACCTGATTTCCTGTATTTTTCTCTCTTTCTGCCCCAGCAAGGTCTACAATTGTCAAGACTGCCTCACCCAGCTTGTTTGCATTCCTCTCTTCATCACCCAGTTTGGGACTACTTCGAATATTGATAATGCATTGTGATCGACTGAAAATATAGCAAATGCTTATATAAGACCATAGAACTTAATAAGAGCTTAAAAATATCCATTGCTTCGACTCTGCCCTTCTCATCAAACAATAAGCAAATCACAAAATGTCAAGATTCGCAATACAGATTCAATGCAATTATCTAGGAAACTATCCCTCAAAAGGATGCAAGTGCAAAATTTATTGTCTCTGAGTATATGTAACATGTGAAAAAATACTAGCTCATTCTTAGCATTCTTCTCTTTAGCTTATATTTATATTAATCAATAGATACTGTCAGTATAGTTTCAACATTTACAGCAAAACCATCTACCCCAAATATTTCTCACTTCAGAACAATCCAATGAATTTCTGATGAAAAATATTAATAGAAAGTCAATATTCACATTCACAGGTGAGAAATCCAATACATAATGTAAAAATGGTAAATTATACACAGATTAAGACTAGTGAAGGGAACATTCACATCCAAAATTACAGAAGGAAATAGAAATAGTACTATTAGAGAATCGATACAAATAATATTAAAAAAATACGATAATATAAGCTCCACAAACATGATTTAGACTTACTTCATTGCTCCCGTATATACAAAATTATATCCAAAATCATTGCCAGAAGAATGAAGGATCTTTTGTCTCGGGCTATCTCTCAGGAGGAATTCAGGTTCTCAACTAGGAGACATTTACACAAGGCAATAGGGGTAGCTCAAGAGACTTCACACAATAAAAGTCAAGCACTCTACTTTAATGATAAAAGTAGATTTATCAAAAGCTTATGACAAAGCAATCTGGCTTTACTTGAGATTGATGTTATTTCATCTAGGATTCAAATTAAATTTTGTAAATTGGGTGACAAATTGTACTACATCACTTTCTTTTGAAGTCTTAGTAAATGGTTCGGAATTTTTCGGGCTTGGTAAAAGTTTGAGGCAGGGGTTCCCTCTTTTCCCTTTGCTCTTTCTTTTGGTGGTTGAAGGGTTAAGCAAAGCCCTTATAGAGGCCAAAAATGCAAGGGCTCTGAAAAGCATTAGAATGGGGACGGATCTTTTTATCTCCTAGCTATTACTTGAAGATGACAAACTGCTCTTCTCTATTTACTATTGGCTCTAGAAGGGATCCTTTCAAGTTAAATAAGCTTTTGGATCTATATTTTATGGCAACTGGTATGATTGCAAACTTAGGGAAATATATTATTTTGCTTATGGAAATAGGTGAAGAGGATAGGAGAGTGTTTCTGCAATTGTCTCCTTGTAAAGTAGTTGAGCTGCAATCTGGTATAAAATACTTAGGGTTCTATTTTAAAACAAATGACTACACCCAAAAAGATTAGGGTTGGATGATCTCAAAACTAGAAGAAAGACTCTATGGTGAAACAAGTGGATTACCATGGGAGTAAGACAAATATCGTTAAAATCTGTGACAGAAGCAATTCCAGTTTACTGGGTCTCTTACTTTACTCCCAAAGGAGTCTTGGAACAGTTGAGGAATCTGAGTTTCAGATTTTTATGGGCTGGGAGCTGTGAGAAGAAGAGATTTCCTTCGGTTTGTTGGAAAAAGGCTGCTCTACCCAAAGTGTTGGGAGGTTGGGGCAGCAACAATATCCACTGTTTGGCTAAACCATCAGCTGCAAAATGTATTTGGAAACATAATGAAGGAAAAGGATTATGGGTGAAGAACATTTGGCAAAAGTATATTCCTCTTCTTTACTGTGGAAGATTGGATAAGAACCCCAAGGAAATATTTTCAAAATGCAATAGTAATTTGAAAGGCAATGGTGGGTAAGAGGCTTGTTTGGAAACTTGGGGCAGGTAACAAGATGCATTTAGGCAAAGACCCTTGGGTGGGCTCTGATGAGAACTTCAAGCTTATCAGGAACATGGTGGAAGCCTTATGAGAGAGAAGTGTTTTTTATTTGCATCAAGTAATTGATCCTTTAACTTCTATTATATTTAACCAATAGTGGCTCTCAGCTAACACTTTGGACTTTCTTGAATAAGAACAACAGCAATGGGATAACTATTGTCAGGAACTCAAAAATAGACATGCTAGAATAAAAAAGGAAGAAGATGAACTTGTTTGGTCTAGGAACCTTGAAAGGGAGGAGATAGACCGAAGTTAGGATATTAACTTCTTAGAGAAGATGATGGAGGTCAAGAAGTCATTTGGTGGTTTATAGAGGTATAAAAGTTCAAATGCCCTCTCAAAGTCAAAGTTTTCAAGTGGCTTGTTCTGAATCAAAAGGTCCCCACTTGGGACTTCATACAAAGCAAAAGTCCATTGTGTAAGAAGTCAGAGGAAAACCTTACTCATGCTAATACAGTGCTCGTATTCTTACACAATTTGGAAGGAAATTGAGGTTCAGATAGGCTTGAGGAATGCTTGGGGAAAAGAAACTGTAGTAGAATCTCTAAGGTGTTGGTGTGTGTTGCAGCCTAATTCGCATCTCGGGTCACGTGGCAGAAATCTTCAAGCCAATGGGTGAGACCTAGGGGGGCAAGCTAGAGTCAAGTACTGTCACTTGATCTTTACTCCTCCATCTAGGCCAACTCCTAGCAAAGCCAACGGGGTGGTCCCTAATAAAAGAAAATCTAAGGTTGTTCATCTAAAAAGGGAAAAAAAACTATTCTAGGAGTTAAAATGAAATGATTACTGAAACAAGAAATGATTACTGAAACAAGACTTTCACAAATATTTTAATCAACAACATATGAATTTAAAACATTCACGACATTATAGATTGATTTAAACAAAAAAAATAGAAATTGTAGACTAGTGCCAAGTAGAGAACATGATGTTGTTATGCCGAGAAAGTATCGCAACTATCTCGTTGTCAATTTTAATTATTAATGGGTGGATTAAGAAATGGTTCATTCTTAGTTTGACCAACTAAAACTCACTTTATTGAACTGAGCGCAAGAGCATCTTTACCAAGTGTCCAACGACCAAAGGACGAACCTCATTAATGAGTACCCCCTGACTCTGGTATTCACTCTTTGCGACCTCTCGAGTTCTCAAAGATTAGTTTTATGTGGATTGTCCTATTAGACTACACACTCCAATCCATTTCTAATGTGACCAACTGATTGGACGGACCACAAAGGTCTAGAGCATACAAGGAAAAGATTCTAGATTTGTTTTGACCACTTGTGAAGTAGCTTAGCTAATATACACTACAAAACTCTTTTCCAATCACTACTGACTCGAGCAATCCCTTTCCACTAGTATTGCACTTCAAGAAAACATATTATTTCTTTATTTTATTGCAAACAAAACAAATTATCAAAAGCAAACTTAATTAAGTGTAAAGTGTGTAGAAAAGTGATCTAAACTATGTTGAATTTTTACCTAGCAAGTGTTTGTCCATACATGCCTTGGGGTGGACAAGGAGACTTTAAAATTGGTCCCTAGCTTATTTAAAAAGGTGAGTTTGACTTTATTTTATAAAGTGACCTTTTTAATGAAAGTTCGAGGTATTATTTTAAAAGTGACTTTATGAGATTTTAAATGTGGAGGTGCATTAAATTCTCAGTTATTAATTAAAAGTGAATTTTAACGTGGAATTGAGAAGGGCCTGAGATCTCATTTAGTTGGCTTTTAATCTAAGCCATTGATTTAGAAGTGGAAGTTACTCAAACAAAAGGGCTTGGGAAAGGCAAATCTGATTCATTGTTCACATTCCAAAGAGAAAAATTTTGGAGAGATGAGCAAGAGAGAAGAGAAACAGAGAGTAAACCCTTGCACAATTTTCCAAAACCAAGAAGAAAAAGGACACAAATTTCGAGACACTTGTAGCAGCAAAATGGCACAAATCCCAATGCAGTCATACAATAATTAATGCAGTAGACCGTACAACATTTAATGCATTTAATGCAGGTCATACACTCTGTACAACACAAAAATTGAGGTGAGAAAGGGCATGGTTTTTGAGGCAAAGTTTGAAATCTGTACAACATGATTTTTGAGGCATGTACAACATTTATTGCTATCCATACAGCAGACCGTACAGCACAGATTTCGAGGCAGCGTGTGCACAAAAATTGAGGAATCCGTACAGTCACACATGTGGCAAAAATTGAGGGTTTCGTACAACAGATTGTTAGAGTGTTGTTTTGGCAAAGAGATAAGTACTGTTGTATTTTGTTGAATAAATTTGTCTCTAAAGAAATAATAAAATCTCTCTGAAGAACAAGTTTTCCCTTCGAGGTTTTTCATCAACCTATTTTGGTCAAAAATATGAGTGTTTATTTTCATGTGTGTGAAGAAAATCTGCGTTTTACTGTTTGCTGGTTTATGTCAACATTTCGTAGTTTTCACATACAGTCGATTTTGCATTGGCTGTAGGTTACTTATGAAATTTTACTGAACAATTAAACACACAGTAAAATACACTAACAGGCTGAAAAACACATTTAACAATCACACCATAAAATGATAGACTCAGAGATTTTTGGCCAAAATCAAGCCCTGGAAAAACCCCCACGGGGAAAACCAGTTAGAGAGAGAGAGAGAGAGAGTTTTTATTATGCTTCAAAAAAAAATCAGACATTCATTTACAGTCAAAAATTCAACTTATCTCAACCCCAAAAAATAACCCAGCAGTCTGTCTCGGTTTCCGTGCTATTGCTGCCTCGATTTCTATGCAAATCCTTCTTGAAAAACGTGCCAGAAATATCAACAAATATCTGCCCTCGAAAACTGTGCCAGCACTCTCAGAATCCGTACTGTACGGACAGCATTTAATGCTGCTGTACGACCTTGATTTCTGTGCCAACAAATACAGAATGCTGCCTTGGGAAATGTGCTGTACCCACCTCAAAAACTGTGCCTGCGTTTTCCTTGGAAACCGTGCCCAAAACCGTACAGTACGGATGGCAATAAATGTTGCCGTACCACTTCTCGATTTTCGTGCCAACAATAAATGCAGGCCATACACACCTCGGTTTCTGTGCAGCAATAAAGGCTCCTCGATATTTGTGCCCACTCGAAGTCTCTTCAGCAAGCTGCCTCGAAAATCGTGCCCACTCTCTCCTCTCTTCAGCTCTCTCTGCTCTTCTTCTCTCAAGAATAAAAAAAAGGTCAGTGTTATGCCTCCCTCAACCCTTTTTGTCTAAACCCTAAGTGGGAATCTAATCCAACGGTGGAGAAAGATCCAATCCAATGGCTAAGATTCAATGAGAGTAAAAATCACATTTATTTAAATCACTTAAATAAATTTACTCACCCACTTAAATTTATCAAAAAAGTGACTTTAACTTTATAAAGTCTCATTAAGTAGCTTTTAATGTGAGGGTCACCTTTTTCCCTTTTCTAAGTGACTTAGGCAAAAAAGTCACTTAGGGAACAAATTCCTAGGTACAAAACTAACACTCCCTCTTACCGAGGAAGGTGTTCTGCACCACTCCCAACTTATCTCTAAAGAAGACAAACTTCCCCCTCCCCAAAGACTTCGTCAGAATGTCTGCTACCTGCTCATCAGTGGATATATACTGTAGCTCAACTGCCCCTCTCTGAACATAGTCACGGATGAAATGGTACCTGATCTCAATGTGCTTCGACCTGTCATGAAACACTGGATTCTCAGAGAGCTGAATGCAACTCTGATTGTCACAATAGATCACCGTAGGCCTAAGCTGCTGATCAAATAAATCTACCAATAACTTGCGAAGCCATAGTGCTTCACAAGTAGTCTGACTGGCTACCATATACTCAGCCTCAGCAGAACTCAGTGCAACGAACTTCTGTTTCCGACTGAACCACGACACTGCTGCCGAGCCCAAACGGAAACAACAGCCGGAAGTGCTCTTACGATCCCTCACACAACCTGCCCAGTCTGAATCTGTGAACCCAACCAAGCTGACTCCACCCGAACCCCTGTAGTCCAGACCATAATCCACCGTACCTGCAAGATATCTCAGTATGTGCTTTGCGGCAGTCCAATGCACACTCCTAGGCTCAACCATGAACTGACTAAGAGTGTTAACCGCAAAACACAAGTCTGGCCTGGTATTGACCAGATACATCAATGACCCAATAAGCTGACGATATAAAGTGGGATCCACCATCTTACCCTCGGAAGCATGAAGTTGCTTCCAGTTGGTGATCATAGGCGTACACATCAGCCTGCAGTCCTCCATCCGAAATCTCTTCAAAATATCAACTACATACTTCCCCTGCCCAAGGAAAATATGTCCAGGCTCCTGCCAAACCTCCATCCCCAGATAGTAATGCATCAGTCCAATGTCTGTCATCTCGTACTCCGATGCTAGATCTCTCTTGCAATGTGCAATGAGACGCTCATCACCTGTGATAAATAGATCATCAACATATAGCAGAAGAATGAGCGAATCTCCTCCAACCACAATGAAGTATAGGTTGGGATCAGCCTCACTCTTCTCGAATCCCATCGATGTCAAGTAAATATCAATCCTGGAGTACCAAGCTCTAGGAGCTTGCTTCAGTCCATAAAGGCTTTCCCCAACCTGCACACATGAGAGTCACTCCCATGGATCTCAAATCCCTATGGCTGCTCTAAATATACCTCCTCCTGCAGAAGACCATTGAGAAATGCAGTGTTCACATCCATCTGGAGGATCTTCCAACCCATCTCTGCTGCTATAGATATAACTGCCTTGATAGAAGAATACCGAGCAACTGGAGCAAATGTCTCATCATAGTCAACTCCCTCAACCTGTGAGAACCCCCGCGCCACAAACCGAGCCTTGTACTTCTCCACACTGCCATCTGCAGCATGCTTTATCTTGTAAAGCCACTTGGAAGTCACAACTGACTTCCTCTCAGGTCTCGGCACTATCTCCCAAGCATCATTCTTCATGATGGAATGGTACTCTTCCATCATGGCATCTCTCCATACCTGATGCTGGGAAGCCTCCTCAAATGTGGATAGCTCAGAGTCACGAAGACTCGCAAAAAGGGCCATATCATACCTGTCTGGCTCCACACCATACCTGTCTAACTCCACCACTGTCTTGATCTGCTCCTGGGGCCTACCAATGCCTATGCATCCTTCAAGGTCTCCTGAAGCCACTTGGGCTTCCTCTTCCTTGAAGACTGCTCCTCCCAAACTGGTCTTGGGCTCTCCTCATCTGAGGAAGTCCCAGTACCTGAAGGTCCAACACCCTGAGGACCAGTACCTGATGAACCTGTGATCTGAGGACTCAACCCTGAACCTGTCCCTGAAGTGCTAGCCACCTAAATCACTGAACCTATAGAAGCCGTGCCTGTACCATGTGATCCAGTCACTCCAAAAACCTGTGGACCTGATAGCTACATCGAAGAAGCCTGTACCAACTGAGGTGTGGGAGCTGGTGTCTCCCCTTGCTCTAATTCCGTAGACTTCCTGAAGGCTCTCTCCTCATCAAACTTCACTTCCCGTCGGACAACAACTCTCCTCTGGCTAGGTAAGTAAAGCCGATAGGCCTTCAAAGTCTCGTCATATCCCACAAATGTGCCTCTCACNCCAAAGCACACCCCCTGCACACATCACTCTGCTCAATGCTGAACTTCGGTAATCCTGTAACCATGCTCCTCAACAATCTGAGAGCTGGGTGATGTAGGTGGCTCATCCTCCAATGCCATAGCTCACATAGCTCACTGCTGCTGCTCTGTGCTAGAGCGCACTATGGTTGAAACAAGAGCTCGTATAGCTTTCCATNATCAAACTTCGTCCTCTTCTCAGAAGGGACATGAGAGTAAGTCAACGAGCCAAATATGCGAAAGTGGCCCACCTCAGGCTTCTTGCCTGAATACATCTCCTCTAGAGT
>LPNX010967223.1:380508-434861 GCA_001517045.1 Pseudotsuga menziesii | reverse complement strand
ACAAACTAACCTTGCACGTTTAAAATCCGAACTATGTAGATCTTGAAATGGATTGTTCACCAGCAGGAGATGGAAATAATAAACAGCTCCAACAATCACCGAAAAACAGTGCTGCAACAATGGCACGTTTACATGTATGTTGTCTTAAACCGATTCCAGTAGAAGGCATTAAACCTTGAAAGAGGACACATAAGCCACAAAAAAAGCAAAATCTTTCAAGCGAATTCATTTGAAAACACAAACTAACCTTGCACGTTTAAAATCCGAACTATGTAGATCTTGAAATGGATTGTTCACCAGCAGGAGATGGAAATAATAAACAACTCCAACAATCACCCGAAAACAGTGCTGGAACAATGGCAAGTGTGAAGAAAATCTCGTTAAGGTCTTCGTTTTTATAGAACTCGCTATAGCGACGGCAAACATTGATTTTTGCGCCCTAAGTCAAATTTACCGTTGTAAAAAGCCAAAAAAAATCTAAATGCCTTGGGTAAAAAGCTAGAAAAAATCTAAATCTAAGTTCCGTCGCTACAGCAACGGAGTTCCGTGGATAGAGCGACGTTTACGGTTTGAGACGTCGATACAGTGACGGAGAAGACTGGAAGCGTCGATATAGCGACGTCTAGGCGTCGATATAGCGACGGATTGTTCCTATTACTTCCGATTTGACACCAAAAGGTATGAAACATGGAAAACCTCCATGGAAAAATCTGCGCTTTTGTATTAGTGTCGGCCATTCCCAGTGCAGTTACTGGTTCGTGCACTTTATGATTGAGTCCTTCCACATTATACAGCTTTGCTAAGTACCTCATGTTGGATGATGGGGGATGCCTTAATGCCCTCCTTCCAACAGATTTCATCCCATCGACTTCAAATCATTTATTCTGGGATTGGAGTCTAGAGTAATTTTGAGTGCCTTGACACTTGCACTCATCAGTGGCAGGTTCTCTCACCATCAACAATTTCTTAGGAATACATCAATGTCCCCTAATTGATGGATCCTTTCAAGTGTTCAACCTGAACACATCTATTCACACTTGTTAGTTTTCACTCTAGTACCTTGATTCCCATTTTCATTATCGGTGGGTGATCTCGCGTCTGTTAACGGTATACATTAATGACTGGTAATCAGATGATGGAATACTATGTTTGACCTCGACACCTCTATTTGCATAGTAGGACATGTACTCGTAGCGGTTTGTATAGAATAATTTCCAAATTGGTGGCATCTTTTATATGCTACCTCCTTGATCATGCCAGTGTTCGTGAGAATTCAGCTCTTGTGACTTGATTCCAGTGTATGTCAGACATTTACAGCCACTATGGAAATCTTGATCTATTTTACATCTTCATCCATTTTGGAGATCATGGTCCTTTGTATATCTTCATCATGGAGATTCTGATCTATGTATATTGTACGTGGCGATGACCACATATGTGATATCATGTATCATGCCTATTCATGGCCATTGTACTCTTATGTATCCATGACTGCTATATGTATTTGTAGTTATATGCAGAATTGTATTATTGTACTATGTTGATTGGGTGGATGGTCTTCCAATTGGGATCCTTCATCACTCCACTTCTGGGATAGACTTATAATGTATTTCGGCCATCGTATGACCCCTCTGACCTCACACATTAGGGGGCATCTATTATAGCGGATTTCACCACTCCAGGTGAATCACACTTTGTATGGCCTTCCCCTATCCCACTGCATACTCCTTAGACCCTATGGACCACTTTTTGTCCTTTGATATTTCCTTGATCATCCCTAAAAACACATGAAAAATGCTATACTCGAATTTTAAACCTATAAGTGCATATATACACGGGTTTGACCACTAAAACCGCGTACATCAGGATGTGTGCATAATCCAAATCCTTTTGGAGTTTTCCTTGACATGGATCCGACTCATTTGACTTCTGGCCTTCCCTATGCCTTGAGATTGCTCAGATTCGACCTTTCATTACCCCTTTGAAAATATATATAAGGAACCCCTTGGTACATTGAAGGCATAAGAGAGAATTGAGAGCAATGAAACTATAGTCCATTGATGCCGAAACTTATGCTTGAGTCTGCATCCCTTTGTCCCTTGGAGCACTTTTGTGTTCTTCCCAAGCTTTCCTTTTTCTTGTGAGCTTGCTATCGAGAGATGGAGGATTGAAGTGGTGGAGGCTCAAGTGGGGGATTCAGTTTCTCTAGTTCGCAGACGTGCCGTTAGAGGTTGTATCTTGTAATCTCTGATTTATATTAATAGAAATATCTTTTCCTGTCCAATAATGTGTGTTTGAATGAATATGTTCTCCATTGGATTATGTCAAATGCTTACACATTATTGATTATATATGCTAGAATAGATCTAACACCATGATATATAGAATGATTGTATTGTTTACTCATTGTTGAGGAAGTAACAGATCAATTCAAGTTGAAGATTGGAAAGCTCAATGGGGATCTACTTCAACCATCCGGAATAAGGTACGAGGTCTGATCCTTTAGTGTTAGACATTTAATTTCTATTGCATATTGGAAAGGATTGATTTCTGGAATCAAGCTGTCTGTTGTGGTACCCCAAGCCATAGGAATTTCTCTTCATAACGATAGGCATGATAGAAGAAAAATAACATATAGTCAATTAAGCCTAGGGATTACATTAATATTAGCATGGGAACAAATAATGAATAAAAAATGATAAAAATTGGAAAAGGTACTTCTCAGAATGAAATGAGCGATTTAGTAAATCTTGTCAAAGGGTATAGAGATGAATTCACTTTCACCTATGATTAGCTCAAAGCTTATTGGGAGGATGTGTTCCAACACACTATACCTCTCAAAAAATACATTAAAGAAGCTAAACCTTTAAAAAAAAAATGAGACAAATAAACCCCAAGTTGGAACCAATAGTTAAAAAGGAACTTGAGAAAATGTTGGTTGTCAGGATCATTGCACCAACATGACATTCATCTTGGCACTCCAACTTGGTGGTTGTGAGAAAAAATAATGGGAGCATAATAATATGTATATATTTATGGAATCTAAACATTTCTTTTCAAAAGGACAACTATCTGTTGCCGAATATGGAAAATCTTCTTCAAAAGTTAATAGGTTCTGAAATGATGTCTATGTTAGATGGATTTTCAGGTTATAATCAGATGGTGATCCAAAATGACGACAGACATAATACCACTATTGGGCTTAGGGCAGACCTAGGTTCTATAATTTTCTCTTCGCACCAACAAAATACCCACAGGGTTGGCCCTTTCAGCAACAACCTGCGAGCAGGTTGCAGTCTCACCCGAAACAGCTATGGGGTGCCGCAGAATCAGGTTTCTACAAGTAGAAGAGGGATATTACTGTACCTTTAGCTTCTAACAAATGATAATCATAAAATACAGAGCTTTGACATTCACTTATTTAGCTTCGCGGTTAGATAAAAAAATAGTGCCTTGCTTAACCCTTTACTGGGAATTCACAACGAAGTTAGTATTTAGTAGTGATCTTACTTATCAGTTATATATTTATCAATGCATAAAAGAACATAACAACAACACAAAAGAACCACAACACAAGATATAACGTGGTTCACCCCCAGTTTAGGGGCTACATCCACAGAAATGTGTTTTATTCAACTCTTTACAAAAACCATAGTTCTGATCTGTGCACTCAGCTGCAGATCCCTTCAATTCCTCAAAGCTGCACACTAAGCTACAGATCTCTGCACACACAGCTACAGATCTTCTTAATCACCCAAAACCCTCTGCACACACAGCTGCAGAGGTCGTCCACGCACACAGCTGGGACTTAACCTTTCTTACCAAACAAGCCTTAGCTTCACATCAATTCATCTTACATCAAAAGCCTAACCTGACTCTTTTACAAAAGTGCTTATTTATACAAGTGCACTTATTACAAAACTATGGGCTTAAACCATGGGCACCCTGAACCCTAAACCCTAGACTTAAACCATGGGTTAATTACAAAAAGAGGGATTTGACTCAACCCCGACACCCCTAAGACTATTTTGAGTCGCAACTCCGCTTACAAGCTTCCACAAAAACTGTGGAGTTACCAAAACTAAGGACTGTTAAGGTGCACGCCCCAACAGGCCCCTAAGACTCACCAGTGTCCCATCCTGAGACACTCTGCTGCTTTTATGGTGGTAGAATGTTGTTGGAGAAGATAGTAAATGGCTTGTGACACCTGCATCATCATCCCCTCTGCTATTGCTACCATGGCCGTGGCTTGCTTGATCCTTCATCCTTTCATCCTTAGTAGAATACGACCATCTCTCATGCTGTTGTCTGCCTCTATTCATGTCCTATCGAACATTTGACCATCCACAACTTGGGGTCCTTAACTGGCGATGCCCCTGTGATTACATGCCATAGTAATTTTGCATAAGACAAACAACATGCCTCCATTCTGCTGGGCCAGGAGGATACATCTCGGGATCCTCCTGAGTCTTTCTTGAGGGGTTGTGCCTTTCTTCATTCCACTTAGAGTGAACTTCTGCCTTAAATTTATTTCTGGTTGATCGTATCTGCATTGGCTGCTTTGGTGCTGGAGATGCCTCCTTTCAAGGAGGATTGCTCATAAGGTTCTGCAGACCTCTCTCCCTGAGCTCTCGTAACAATTCCTGGACTTCGCGATCATTCGACATGGTGCTAACTGTAAACTCAAAGAAGTGCCTAATGCAGGAGTCAGAGGCCAGTGTAGCTTCTTATATAATTCGTTGTAGTCTATTTGGTTAGGATACTCGGCTCTCACCCGAGAGACCCGGGTTCAAGTCCCAGCAATGTAACCAATTTGTTGGGCTTAGGGCAGACCCGGGTTCTATACTTTTTTCTTCGCACAAACAAAAGACCCACATTGTTGGCCCTTTCGGCAACAACCTACGAGCAGGTTACAGTCTCACCCGAAATAGCTATGGGGTGCCGCAGAATCAGGTTTCTGCAAGCAGAAGAGGGATATTACTGTACCTTTAGCTTCTAACAAATGATAATCATAAAATATAGATCTTTGACATTCACTTATTTAGCTTCGCAGTTAGATAAACAAACAGTGCCCTACTTAACCCTTTACTGGGAATTCACAATGAAGTTAGTATTTAGCAGTGATCTTACTTATCAGTTATATATTTATCAATGCATAAAAGAACATAACAACAACACAAAAGAACCACAACACAATATATAACGTGGTTCACCCCCAGTTTAGGGGCTATGTCCACAGAACTATGTTTTATTCAACTCTTTACAAAAACCACAGTTCTGATTTGCGCACTTAGCTGCAGATCCCTTCAATTCCTCAAAGCTATGCACTAAGCTGTAGATCTCTGCGCACACAGTTGCAGATCTTCTTAATCACCCAAAACCCTCTGTGCACACAGCTGCAGAGGTCGTCCACACACACAGCTGGGACTTAACCTTTCTTACCAAACAAGCCTTAGCTTTGCATCAATTCATCTTACATCAAAATCCTAACCTGACTCTTTTACAAAAGTGCTTATTTATACAAGTGCACTTATTACAAAACTATGGGCTTAAACCATGGGAACCCTAAACCCTAAACCCTAGACTTAAACAATGGGTTAATTACAAAAATAAGGCTTTGACTCAACCTCGACACCCCTAAGACTATTTTGAGTCGCAACTCCGCTTACAAGCTTCCACAAAAATTAAGGACCGTTAAGGTGCGCGCCCCAACAACTACTTTCACAACCCCATGGGATAAATTTGAATATTTAAAGATTCCTTTTGGTTTGTTTAATGTAGGGGACACTTTCAAAAGGGCCATGGATTATGCATTTAAGGAATTTTTTATAGTTTATTTTACCACACTTTGTAGATCACACCTGTATGGCCTTCCATGTCCCTCTATAGAATCCTTGGACCCCCCTTACTAAACTTATACTTTGATCACCAAATAAAATCTTTAAAAAACACATGTTTATGTGTATACGTGACTTTTAATCCAATACCCACGTGTACACACAATTTTTGAGCCAATACCCACGTACATCAGTAAATGTGGATAAAAATAAAAATAAAAATGGATTTTGCCGCATAGAGTCCCAAATAAATTGAATCTTGGCCTTCCATATGAATGGAAAACACTCAAACTCGACCCTCTATTTCCTATTGGAGGGCTATATATTGAGCCTCTTGGATGCATTGAAGGAAGATACTTTTGGAGAGCAAGGAAACTATAGTTCATTGTTTCCTCACTTGTTTATGCTTGAGTCTGCATCCCTTTGTCCCTTTGGAGCACACATTGATCCTCTTCCCAAGATTGTATTTTATTTGTAAGATTTCCATTGATATGGAGGATTGAAGTGGTGGAGACCCAAGTGGAGGAATCGGTTTCTCTGTTTCAATGAGGTGTCAACATATTTTGTTAATGTTCTATCTATCTTTATTATTATTAGAAATATCTATTTCTTGTCAATTACATGTGTATAACTATGAATATTTTATCCATGGATGTAGTTATATTTTATTATAGATGATTGTTTATATATGCTAGATTATTTCTAACACTTTGATATATATCATGCTTGTCTTGTTTGTTGTTTTTGAGAGTGAATTGTAATTGCAAGCATGTTGGAAGAGATCAACGGGAATCTACATCAGCCGTCCGGAATAAGGTACGATTCATATAACTTAGTGTTAGATGTATTTATTTCTCTTACATATTGGAATGAATTGATTTATGGTGTCATTATCTATGTTTTGGTCTTCCAAAACCCATAGGAAATTTCTCTCCATAACAGAAGTGGCAACTCCGCTGTGGAGGTTCCTTGTTTTTATTTGGCGATTGGGTGCACAATGTGCTTGAATTGTGCTATGTTTCTCATTTTTTTTGTGTCAGGTCCAGAAGTATGTTTTCCAATTAGTGTCCTAAGGAAGTGAGTTTTTCCTTCGCTTTTCATTTTACCCCATGTTTCTAACTGTGCATGAGTTTTGCTTCATAGATTCGTATACATGCAAGCTTTTCTTGAATTGTGGCATATACATGGATATGTTTTGCAAACAGACGCATATGTTTCCTTTCTGAGTTTGATTTGGATGATTCAGAGTTGCTCAGTGAGGTTTGAGTGTTTACGAGTCTTTCTGGGTACTATTGGTATCTGTCTACTGCCTATGTTTCTGATCATAGACATTTTTTATTTTCTTTTTATTAGAATTTATTCTTGTCATCGTATTTCTTTGTTTGTTTTGGTATTAGTGCATTAGATTTATTTTATCTTAGTTCCTTTCTTGGCTATTGTCTGAGAGTTTCTACAGGGTCTGAGATTTATAGAGTCTTTTGTTGCTTTCACATATTATTTATTTCAAAAAATACAAAAATATTTTATTTTTGGCATGTTTATGCATTTTTTCATTTACATTTGCATGGTACTTGCATTAGGTTTTCTTAGTTGATTAGTAATCAGGATTTTCATATAAGAATGATTTCATTGTCGTTTGGAGGAAAAATATGCATCTCATGTAGTGGCATACCCTATTTTCTCATTTAAAGAAAAAACTGCGCTTGGAAAAATTTGTTAGGTGTGCATATTTACATTCACTACTGAGTCATAACATCATTGGTTGCACGGCCATTTCCTTTGAGTGATCACAACCCCTAAAATCAACTCTTAATTTAAAATGAATTGCACTTTTTTCCTTGATAGGGTAATCAACTAGCTTAGGTTTTAGAGTCTTGGAATAGATCATTGTGAGTAAATTATCCAAGATTACCAAATAAAACAAGTAGGTGTCTGTCTAGGTGAGAGAGTGAAATCGTTGATATAATTAGTGCTCTCAGGAGGCTCCTCTTACAAAAGAGTTAAGCATGAGGAATCATACATGTTTATGGTTGGGATAGCCCCTTCCCATTCTCTGTGAGCACTGAAGATATTTCCAGGATATTATTCATATTTGGAGGATTTTGATGTACCTTTTGGTACTTTTGAGCTTTGGTATTTGCTACCCTTCCCATATAGTAGATCTTGTCTGTGACTATCTGCCTAAGAATTGGTTATATTAGGGTGACCTTAATTTCCTTACCTAGGTATCACAGGGGGTACTTCTAGAGGTTATTATGTGAGTGTGCTTGTCAGGTAGATGTCATAAAATATAGTCGCTTTATGTGTTGAAGATGAGGGCCACTATAACTGGTTACATACCTCTTCTTGTAGTGTATGGGAGTCTCAATCCTCTCACACCACTTCCACATCTATCAATGCCTTCCCTCCCAAGGTACCGATATCATTCTATCGCCACACCGATCATGACATCTTGCACATCAATCCAATCCCTATCAGCCTCAATCTCACATAAAAAACCTCATCCAGGGATGAAGTTGATTCTATTCATCCATTCTGAGTGACCCAAGTTGTGTTTCATCACTAAACAAATGCAACTCAGTAGCACTATTTTTCTGGGAAGATGCGACCCATACCATGCTTATCTCTTTGATAGGTGTGTCTAGGTCGCACTATCTATCCATTAAGAGTAACCTAGGTCATGAATTTTCCATCGAAAAGAGTGACCCGACCCTATGAACCCTTCCAGTTTTGTAGGGGCACCTAGATGAGCTAAAACCAAATGTAAACCAATGTAAAAGGATGGTTTTTACAAGTACTCTTACCTGCAAGTCATGAATCTAAAAACCAAAGGTCGCAATGAAATAAATTAGCAAGAGATCTCTCAGGTCCTCCACTTCGACTCATCACTAAAAAACAACAACGACACATATCATGTGATCCCCCCTATTTATAGGCCTCCATTGGGTCTATTTTTCTTTCATGGACCACAGAGTCATTAGGAGTCCATTTGAGATGTCATTCATGCCACCCAGTTCAAGTTTCCACCCTCTATCTGTTGACAAGACCCTTGTCTCATGTTCTTACTAGCTTTTTCTGGGTCATTTCCTAGAATCCACCTCATTTTGCGTGCCATCACATGAATCTCCCTCTGTATGTATTGAGGCATTCACAAGCCATTCGCTCCATCCATACTGCATAGTTGAACATTTTTTACCACCATCCATCGTCTTGCAAGGGGGCCCTATTAGTATTCTGCATTTTATGCCCATCATCCATGTTCACACCATAAACTCTTTCCATTATCGAACACTTCCCCCTTACTTCATTGACCATTATGGAGTTTTTGTTAAGATCTTTTCTCAATCTTAAAAGAATGAAAAGATCATCGAGCATGCTTGCTTCCTTTCACGCTCGCTAAAGTATTGAAAGGGCATCTATGTAGCCTCGTTTACCTTGTTTTTCAGACTATGCATACTATCATACGAAAAGGATCACCTTGGCACACTCAGGACAGAAACGTTTCCCTTTGCATCCTTTTATGCTTTCTCAAGAATTGGTACAAAAATTTACGAAAAAGATCGTCATGGGTTGTCTTTAAGCTCTTTTCCAACCTTCTCATCAAGAAAATATTGCCGAGAAAACTTGGTTCCGTTCATGCTCGTAAAATTATTTGAATGACCATCTAGTCAGTATAAGTTTAATCTTTTCCGGCCTGATTATACTACAAATAGTAAAGAATTCTTCCTTCACCAAAGGTAGGAAGACCTCTCTTGCGCACACTTTTATCCTTTTTCGGACTCAGGATACTACATACAAAAACTAGAGCACACTGGAGTTGTCTTCCAGTTCTCAAAATCTCTAAAAATGAAAACACCAGGGAGCATTTACTTTCTCAATCTCACTAAAAATACACGAGATCATGTCATAATGGTGTCTTTCAATGCCACCCTATATTACAGTTGCCAACTTTCCCACATTGAGTCTCCTTTGTTCAGATTATTCTATGATGAGTATTCCTTGGACCCCTTGAGGATTCATGTTCTATTTACCTCAGTTAGTATTTCCCATTCACATTTATCTTTCCTATATTACAACTATGATCCCTATCCCATGAGTTAGTTTCATTTGTTACCAGGTCAGCCCTGCCGTAATACTCTAAACGAAGGAAGTTTGAGTCCCACATACACCCGTACCCCTATTCCCCCATTCAATGTGCCACTCCCTAGATTGTCCCACACATTTGACTATCCCCCTCATGCTTGTCATGAAGGAAACATTATTTCCTTGATTAGTTGCAGGTCTCCCTCTGTCAAAATCAACACATCTATTCCATAGCATAGACCCAAAGGTCCCTATACCATGGTTTCATTGACCTTATTGATGAGTTGCTTAGACCACTTGAGAGGATTCATTAATGTCTTTTGGGGTGGTTGTGTCTCATGTGCTCGAATTGAGCTACATCTTCGCACCATTGAGATTCGTATAGGGTATTAATACGAGCATTATTTGATTGAAGACCTAGTTTTCACTTGACTCTAGCACATTGGTGAGTCTATTATGGGACCCAGACAGGTTCATGACCCTTGTGATTTTTGAGGTTGCATTGGAAATAGTGTTCAAAATACCCAAAGTAGTGCTTCTATGTAGCTCCAGTATTGATGCACCATATTGTAACATAAATATTATGAATCCCCGTCATTGAATCCCTCCAGCTATGTACACTTTCATATTCAACAGAGCATTAGGTATGAAGATATTTCATTCCAAGAGAATGCCATTGTTCCTATGTATTAGTTCTTCATATCAGCAATGTATTCATCTCTCATTGAGGCCGCCATTATGTAATATCAGTTGTATATATATTGATCGGCTCCCATATTTTTTATCCTTGATCCCATTGTTCATTCTTTTGACATTGTTACGACCATGGGTATTCCCACCTCGTCCATATACATGTCACACATTATATGTATCTCACCCATTGTTGGGAACCATTAATATAAAAACCAAAACCCACCGTGGTTCGATCTAGGACGTGTTGCTTCTCCACAGGTCTCTCCACTCTCTCCACTATCCCCATGATCATATGATGTCTGTCGATAATACGATGAGCTCCTACCCTGACACATCAGGGGGGAATCTTTTAACGTAAAAAATTGCTCACCTAGATTTACATGGTCTAAACAACATACATACATCATTTTCCTACAATATCTCCCTTACTTTTCACCTTCACAACTATGGTTTACCTTCATTTTCTCTCAAAAAGGTGAAAAAACACACAAAAAGGAAAAAAACCACAAAAGGGATAAAAAACCCAAAAAGGGATTAAAACCCCAAAAAGGCTTAAAACCCTAAATAGGGATTAAAGCCATAAATAGGGATTAAAACCATAAATAGAGTTCCAAAACCCTAAAGGAGACAAAAGGTCAAAAAACCTAAAAAAATATTATAAAAATAGTGTGAAGGTCTCTATCAAAAGATTCTTATCCCTTTTTCCATTATTCTATTCCATGAGTACCGTGAGATACCTTTTTCTCTCAAAGTATTCACACCATTTTTTCCAATCATCTCGTTGCCCTACCATCCCCCATTAGTACATTGAGACATTCTCCATACCAACCAACCTATGGAGAGGTGGACCATTTCGGAGAATGGGCACGGTGGCCCATTTTCAAGAGAAAGAAGGTATAGTTTCAATGTATTTTCTTTTATTTAGTTTAGCCATTTTTTTTTATTGATTTCATTTTACTAATATCATTTATTTCTCTAGTTTTCTTCCATGAGCTCTACCCTATTGTCCCATTGAGAGACATTAGAGGAAATTTCAATTTAAAATGGGCCTTCAAAAAATAATATCAATTCCATGTCATCATGAATTAGCCAATCAAAATGATTTAAAATTCAAAAAGGGAGCACCTATTAAACAATTTTTTAATATAAATTTGGGGATAGGTATCATAAAAACTACTTTTTTTGTTCCTATTTTCGACATATCTCCCCATGTTTTTACTCAAATTCTGATCGAGAGAGATCGTTGGATGCGAAATTAAATTTCACATCCAACAAGTACCCACTCGACATACTTATGATGGGCTCACTACCCAAAAAACAAGAAATACCAGAACAAACATGATGATGACATCATCATCACGTTTTTTCTGGTATTTCTTGTTTTTGGGGTAGACTGGTCCGTCAAAAGTATGCTGAGTGGGTAGTCATTGGATGCAGAATTTAATTCCACATCCAACAAACTCTTCCAATCAAAATTTGAGTAAAAACACGGGGAGATATGTCGAAAATACGAACAAAAAAGTAGTTTTTTCTTTTCTTCCTCCAAAATTAATAAATATTATTTATTATTTTAACTATTATTTTATTAATTTTCCTTAGGAGGCCCATTTTGAGTTGAAATTTCCTCTAATGAGGGAGGTTCTTTTGCAGATAGCAGGGTTGAAAACCCCTCTACAAGGTGGTATATACGCTTGTTGATTGCAACCTTTTACTGGGTCAGAATTGGATGTATTCTATGAAAGCGATTATGTCTTCCACATTCTGTGTAATCTGCTTCCCTTTTCAAGATTTGATTGTCACGATTGACCAGTTTTCATTTGATAGTTCTAGTTCTGTTGCATCATTGGGATCCACCTTCCTGTCTATTGAAAATTATCAGCTGGCAACTAAGAATGTTGGTGTTGTAATGTATCCTTCATTGATGGGATCTTTTAATATTGCAACACCAATCCTAGCTCTTAGTTCAACTATTGGTAGTGATTCATCATCATTGAGTTTGATCCCATTTTGCACTACATTTTTGTAGGATCCTTGGACTCTCCCTTATCCGAGAAGTTCGGATGAAGATCCTATTTCTACAAAGATGGAAATGTCATTGTCTATATTTGAGGTTGCTTATCAAGTTTTTCTTGATCCCATTGTAGACCCATGTCTTCCTCCTTGCAAGAAGAGGAGGAGGATCTCTTTGCACATCCTTCCTGGGTGGTTCCATCATCACACTCACATGGCTCCCTTGATGATGTTTTTCCTTCATATGAATTTATCCTCGAGGCCATGAATGGTACAGAACATCCTTCGGAGGATTTAAACCGTCACTCTTACTTCCTTCTAGAGCTCAAACAAATCAAACATGATGATCGTAGATCGAACCTAAGTGAGAAATTTGATTGTCTCATCGTCCCATTAGGAAATCATGCTGTATACGATGAAGGGAAAATGGAGAAATTGTCACCTACAATCCCTATCAACATTTCTCATATACCTGGTACGATAGAAAATGTTTACATTGGGGAAAATTGTTCCTCCGATGAAATTAAGCCATACATTGAGTTTTCTAAAGAATTATGTGATATTTTCACGTGGTCATATGATGAGATGCCAAGAATAGAGCCTCGTATTGTTGAGTACGATATCCAAACTTATCCTAATTCTAAAATTGGTCAACAAAGTTTACATACGATGAACCACCATTAAGGTTTAGATAGAGAAGCTACTCAAAGCTGCCATTCTCTATCCATTTCCCTTGAATGAATGGGTATCCCACCTTGTTTAGGTTGATAAGAAGCAGGGAAATATCTGTGTGTGAACTGAATTTAGAGACCTGAACAAGGAATTCCAAAAAGATAATTTCCCCACACCATTCATAGATGATATTTTGAATGAGTGTTCATGAAGAGAAGTGTTCTTGTTAATGGACGGTTTTTAAGGGTATAACCAAATCCAAATTAAGCCTAAGGACCAACAGAAGACCGCCTTCATTTGTCCTTGGGGTACATTTGCATACCGAAGTATGCCTTTTGGTCTTAAAAAATCCGGAGCTACATTTCAGCGGGTGATGAACTTTGATTTTCGCAACCTTAAGTCGATTATCAATTTCAATCTGGATGATTTAGCTTCTCACTCTCATTGTAGAGTGGATCATATAGACCATTTGCTCTTGATATTTGAAAGATGTTGTCGTTATCAAATCCAATTGAATCCTTAGGAGGGCATATTGTTTGTGAAAGTGGGTCATTTATTGGTTTTTATCGTTTCTAAGGAGGGGATTAGGGTCAATCCTCTAAAGGTTGAGTCAATATTTTGGTTATCTTTCCCGCGCATGATTCAACACCTTCATAGTTTCCAGGGGATGGCTTACTTCTTACAGAGATTTGTTATCAAATTTTTCAATTTGACCAAGGGATTTATCCACCCTTTGAATAAGGACACTCTATTCATATGGGATGAGTGAGCCCAGGAGTCCTTCAACACACTGAAGAAATCCTTGGCATCGCCCCCCGTTCTTATTCCACCTAAATATCGACGTGATTTCTTGTAATACGTGGTCATGTCTCAAGAGACGATTGGGATCGTTCTGGTTCAAGAGGACAATGAGATCAAAGAGAACATTGTCTACTATCTTAGCTGGAATCTTATATGTTGAACTTCGATATAGTCAAATCAAGAATCTATCCCTAGTGAGTGTTCATGCAGTTCAACGGTTGATACATTACATCCTCCTTCGCTAGCCTACAGTTGTGGCTCACGTCAATCCATTTCAGTTTTTTTTAAAAGATGAATAATAGGGGGGAAGTATAATAAATGGATTGTCATTTCTCAAATTTGTTTTAGAAAAATCAAATAAAACATTATTTTTTGTTGAGCTCATGTCAGATCTCCCTAGTGTGGATGAAGACAAGATTCGTAATGATTCCTTTGTGGATGGATATATATTTCATATTTCAATTGCGGATCCTTGGTATGGTGACATCATCATATAATTACATACTTTGAATGTTCCTCCTCACATCCCATGGGATGAGCATAGACATTTACAACATAATGCTAAAAGATACCTTATTATTGACAACACATTGTATCGTCATG
This sequence comes from Pseudotsuga menziesii, assembly GCA_001517045.1. Taxonomy (NCBI): domain Eukaryota; kingdom Viridiplantae; phylum Streptophyta; class Pinopsida; order Pinales; family Pinaceae; genus Pseudotsuga; species Pseudotsuga menziesii. Next base: position 420,162 of record LPNX010967223.1, on the reverse strand, counting down.
GGGTGGATTCCATTTTGCGTCGATGTCTATCTCATGATAAGGATGAGACAGTGCTAAATGATTACCACGGTGGGGTGTGTGGTCGTTATTTATCTGGTCTTTATACAACCCAAAAAATTCTAAGAGAAGGATATTACTAGCCTTTGATATTCAAAAATTATGTTAATGCGGTCAAGCAGTTTCACCTTTTCCAGGCGTTTGCATAGAACATACACTCACATCTTTCCTCGTTACAACCTATTATCACCATCGATCCCTTCACCAAGTCGGGGGGTAGAATTTATGGATTGAAACCCTGCTTGGGATGGGAGGCACCATCACATCATATTTGTCGTATATTATCTTATGAAATGGGAAGAGGCTATTCCTACTATTAAATCCAATGGTGAGACGACCCCTCATTTTGTATTCAATCAGATCATCACTTGGTTTAGTATTCTGAGATATCTTGTCACTAACCATGGAAGGAGATTTCAAAATAAGATGATCGATGAATTATCTTCAAACCTGGTATATAGGCAAGATTACTCCTCTTCTTATTATCCTCAAGCATATGCAGAGGTTGAAGCTATGAACAAATCCCTTAAGTCCATTCTACAAAGAACTGTTCCACAAAGCAAGGCCAATTGGATTATTATGATTTACCCTGCTTTGTGGGATTACTCAACCTCCATTAATACTTCCACTGGTTTCTCTCCATAATAGTTAGTACATAGGGTGGAGTCATTTTTTTCGAGAATTCCCTCTTTGAAGCTAGACATAAATCTCTTAGCAGAGACATATGAGTTGGAAGAACACCTAGTCAACTTATATCATATTTATGAGAAGCTTCGAGATGCCATAGGGGATATTGAGATTAATAAGCTTCATATGAAGGCTCGGTATGATAATTATGTTCGTCGCCATAAATTTAATGACGGTGACTTGGTCCTTTTGTATGACATAGACACTTAACAATTGGGGGTAGGTAAGTTTAACACCATGTGTCATGGGCCATATGTAGTAAAATGTGTCTTGGATAAGGGAACCTATGAATTGGAATATTATGAAGGGACAACCTTGGTAGAGCCTAGAATTGGGCTCTATATTAAAAATTACTATTCCTAATTCTCAATTGAGGTTAACATTTTGTATATTATTGTACAATTGCATAGTTTAGTTTTAGTTCCCTTGTAGTGATTCGGTTTTTTGACATGCTTCCCCTTGTTGTGAAAGATGGCAACAAACTATTCAGTATGCCTAGGATACGTTGATGATGCCAGCTACCATAACCATAACTCATCTTTGGATGCTTGGGTCATCTGTACATCTAAGGGTCAGGTAGTTTCTTTAGGAGGTGTATGTCTCCAGCCATCATCCAAGAATGTTGTTGAATATAGCACCTTAATTAAGCTACTACGTGATTCCATCTCTCATGGTATTCTATCTCTTGAATTACGTCTTGAATCCCAGCTGGTTGTGTCAGAGTTAAATGGTGCGTAGCATATCAGGGATGCACCTTTATTGTGAAGGTTATTATGGGTAAGATTGTTAGAACAAAAATTTGAATACATAACATATGTTCATATTCCTAGACTTTACGATCATGTTTCTGATTCTTATGCAAATTATGTTTTACACTGGAATTTATTGCATCAATAATGAAGCATACACATTTCATTCACATTTAGAAACACATGTAAATATATCAATATGATCTCTATAACATTTTCATTTCCAAAATATAGTTCAAAATGGTGTCATAGTACAAAATATCATGTTACAAAATTGCAGCTTTAAGCCACCAAAACACTATATAATAGGTACAAAATGACTATCTAGGCCTCTATTCCGGTGGACCATGGTGCTGGACATGATAAAAAACGACTTCATTTTCCAACTGTTGAAATATCCTAACTCACTGATGGGGTAATCCTACTACATGTGTCTGCATAGCCTTCGAAAAGTATTCCACTTGCACCATGGGTACCCTGTGTGTCATCCTGATGAACTTGGTATGTTTTCTTTGGAGCATATGATCCACATCTACACATAGTTTGTCATCCATGTGTCCCCTCCAACGATGATGGGGGTAACCATCTGGTCACCTAGGACCAACATATGCATATACGTGTTCAATGTCAGTACGTGATACCCCAAAAAACATTTTTTTATTTTGTTACATCACAAATACAAAAAAATAAAAATAATTCAAAAATACAGTTGGGACTGTTACCTGTGTCACCGCATGCGGAACCCAGTGGTAATTTCATGTCTGGGTATCCATGAAATTCGATCCCTATATAGGGATAGTCATCAAAGGACATGATTTGTTGTTGTCTCCAGTGGTAGAATTCTGGTGGGAATGGATTGGGTGTCCTACCTTGCCCGAACCTCCGCATCACCTTCATCCAATTGGTTTGGGATGGATCTCATAGACTACATGGAATAACCTTAACTCTTGGGATAAGTCCTGGTACCTGCTTGAAAAAATAAGTGCTAAGTATGCTGGTGACACCAATGTTCTTTGTCCTTCCCATCTTACAGTCTATTAGTCATTGTCTCATAACGTTCAACAATGATGTGTTCCAATTATATACTCTAGGTATATGACACTCTACTACAGATAACATGATAGGTCAAGAGGCATGATGTACTGATTCCAACCCTACTATAATTTCTAGTATCAAAACATTAACCTTGATACTGAGGCTCTAGATGATGTTTACCAGAACCTGGATTTCGATCTTAGTATTCGGAAGGCAATACACCACTATATACTCCTCAATGATGAGCCCCCCTCCCACTCCACAATCCCATAATTTTACTACCTCACATCAATGGGATATTCTAGTAAAAAAATAGATATCTTCCACTTCTAGTGTCAGGGGAATCCCATAGAGCTGAAAATCCACAGTGTCTGGGTCCTAGCAGTCAATAAGCATTTGTAGAAGCCTTGCTTGGGCCCTCAAACCCCCAAGTTTCCAAAATTTGTATAATCCACATATTTTTAGAGCTTGATGAGAAATCATGTCTCTATGGACTGCCCTATCCAGATGTCCATGCTGACACTCCCTCCACGTTAGTACCATTTTGAAAGAAAAACATTAATTTTGATGAGAATTGGCCTTTTATTTGGGTATCTGTGGCCCTCTACATGAATTTTCTTGGTGACAGTTGTATATGTACATGTGTTTTCTCATATTTTACCATGTACATTAGGCCCTATACAAGACCCAGATGCTTGAGACCCACATGATCCGGGATACCCATTTTTAGGTTGCTTCAAACTAAAAATTGCACCGTGGAAAACAAAAAGAAATACATGGAAAAGATGAGGATCTACCTAGTCCCAACGACTCGTGATTTCATTGCTCCTAGATCCTAGAATCGATGATAGAATTCAGTTGTCCAAATGGCTCCAACTACATTATGTGTGGTAAAAAAATGGTATGGTGAAAATTTCAATTTTTACTATTTAGAAAATTTCTTTTGAAATTTTTACATACTTTGGTCTTTTGTCTTTTATTCACATTTTTTGAGCTTTTTTGTCCTAGTATTGTGGTGTAGGGACTTCTTTTGAGTGCACTTTCACTAAGGTGTTGACCCATTCATGTCTATGACATGTATAATTTTGAACTAGCATATAGGATAGGATCACTCTTTTGTATGCATCATGCATCGTCCTATAAACATGTTGCCTTAACTATAGGTACAAACCCACTGAGTGATGTTGCAAAACCTTCACACTAGTATTAGAAGTGACATTACGTAAGTGGTAGAGACTTCCTATACATGGGTACCCTATATAGATCTTGTTTTTCCATTTGGAACTCATGTTGAGATTCCTCCCTTAAGTATGGGAGTCCCTTGTAGTCCCACCATGTCTTTGAGAAAGAACATCATATTATTTCTTGAGCTTTATGCTGGATATATCCCACGGGGAGTCCTATTTATATAAAGTTGTAATTGCATTTTCATGTGTTACTTGTTATATTGATCTTTATGTCGGCTCACTGATTCACTTTTATGAGCCATATAACCCGATCTTGTCTCAATCCTAGCCAAGCAGAGCCTCCCATTTATCCTTTTCAGCTTGATTACCCCATACTAGGAGGAGACATTCCCCTGAGTTTCCTTATTCTACATGCACTTTCTTGCATTGAGCATAGGTATGGGACCACTACTTGGAACTAGTTTTCTTTCCCGCGACAGTTGTTTCCTCCTAGTTCTTTAATATAATCAATTTTATTCTTTTTCAATCTTTACAATATGAAAAAGACCAAAAATAAATAAATAAATAAAAAGTCGGATTGGAAATGATATTACTTTGGCATATGTCATCTTGTGTCTCCTTCAAATAGAGAATTGTGTATTCCATCCATTAGTTTTGTTATTAGTATGACTTTAGAAGTTTTTCTTTTTACTTTGAGCTTTCTCCACTGGTTGGTTATGCTTCCAATCCCTATGGAGAATCTATTGATTCCTCCTATGTCGCAGTGTTTTCCCATTTTTCATGTTGAGTCTATGCTTCCTATGAGTCACCATCTACCTTATTCTTTGGTTCAAAGGAAGTTCTATCCTAAGTCAGCCACTCCTTAGTTATCTTGTCTTTTCAGGTTGGCCATTCTTGATATAGTTACTTGTTTGTGCACATCTTGATCGTCCGAGTTCTTCCAATTATCCAGCATTATTGTGTATCTCGTGTTGGTTGATTGGGGATTCCTTAATGCCATCCTTCTTGCAGATTCCATTCCATCGACTTCAAATCATTTATTCTAGAATACGGATATAGAGTCCATTGAGTGCCTTGAGACTTGCATTCATCAGTGTAAGGTTCTCTCGCCATCAACAGTTTTGGGAATACATCAATGTCCCTTGATCGATGGACTCTCTCAAGTGTTCAACCTCAACACATCATTTCACACTTTTTTGAGTTCAGTTTGTACCTTGATTTTCATGATCATTATCTTTGGGATATATCGTGTCTGTTAACAATATAAATCAATGATAGATAAGCAAATGATGTTCCATCATGTTTGACCTTTACAACTTTATTCACGTGATGGGACATGTACCAGTAGTGGTTTTGGTCAAAGTCCTCTGATCTTGGTTGCATTCCATATGTGCTACCTCCTTGATAATTCCAGTATATACGAGATATCAGTTCTCATGACTAGATTCTAGTGTACTATCAGATGTCTTCATTCAGCAAGAATATATTGTACGTGGCGATGACCACATGTGACATATACCTATTATGCCTATTCATGGCCATTGTATTATTATGTATTGAGGGACTGCTACATGTTATATTTGTAGTCCTAATCTGATATTTTTAATTGTATTGTAGTGATGAGTGGTTGGTTCTTCCACCTAGGTCTTGATTACTCCACTTCTAGGATCGTATAATGTATTTTGGCCATCATGTTACCCCTATGACATCACACATTAGGGGGAATATGTTATAGTTGATTTTACCGCACTTGGTAGTTCATGTTTTTATGGCCTTCCATGTCCTTATGTAGACTCTTTGGACCCCCTTTTCTCATTATAAAATTTTATGCTCCAGAAAATCCCTTAAGAAAGTCATGTTTATTGTTATATACGGGTCACCAACTTACAAATTGTGTGTACACACAACTTGCTCCACTATGACTCGTGTGCATTAGTAAATGTGCCCAAAAGTAAAATATTTGTAGTTTTCCTCATTTAGTCATGAATAGCTTAACTATTGGCCTTCCATATGCCTAGAAACACTCTCACTTGTGCTATTGAAGGGATATATATTGAGCTACATGGATGCATTAGAAGAGGAGAACTTCTGAGAGGAAAGAAACTATAGTGCATTTGTGCCCCATACTTACATACTTGAGTTTGCATCCATTTTTCCTTTGAGTAGCCATTGATGCTCTTCCCAAGATTTCCATTGATACGGAGGATTGAAGTGGTGGAGGACCAGGTGGAGGACTCAATTTCTTCATTTCAATAAGGTGCCGACATATTTTTTCACTTATATCTCTATTTATAATTAATACAAATATCCATTTCTCGTCCATCGTATTTGTGTAACTATGAATGTTCTTTACCCATGCATGTATTTGCTTTGATTGTATATATATTGGATTGATATATAATAGAGTAGGTTCTAAAACTTAATATCTATCATGATTTTATATTTCATTGTTGTTGAGAATGGAATGTAGGTGTAAATGTGGTATAAACCTCATCAGGGATCTACTACGAATGTCTAGAACAGGGTACACTTTCCATCCCTTAGTGTTATAATTGTTTATCTCTTTATCATATTTGAAGTGGATTTATTTTTGGTGTCATATTGTCTATTGTGGTCCACCCCAATCCATAGGAAGTTTTCTCTATAAAAATTAGTAAACATGTTCTATAGAACAGAGGAAAAGTAATGACAAGTTACCTTTATTATGCTCTTCTCATGGGAAGTTTTTACTACTTGAAACTTTTCATATTGCACCTTGTTCTTGATCAAAACTTACATTTTCTTTCCTAGTAGCTACTGTAACGTTGTATTTTTTGACAAAGTTGGACTTTATTGTAGGAAGTAATATATATAGTAGCATGCATGTTTCATGAACAATATCAAGAACTAGAGTCTTCGAAGGAAAATTATTCCATGGGAATCTTTGTTGTGGCATTTAATCAACTCTTGTTTTTTGTTAATTCTTTTGTAGAGTGATTAGAATTATCCTAGCATTGTACCCTTAGGAAATTAAATATGTGTTCAACATCATTCAAGATGTATGTAATCTATTGACATACGAAAGTGTGGATTGTAAGGAACGAGATGTAGAAATTTAGGCCAGCAGTAGATTAATTTTACCCACAACAATTATCAATTGATCATGCAAAATTGCTAATAATGGAGACTGAATATAGAGCTGTAACACAAAATTATATTAACTAAGTGTACAATAGCCAACCCTGTAATAACATAGGTTTCTGAATATATAGATTACATCAAGAGGTTGAATGCATAAGGAGGCATCCAAAACTAGCATAAAGCAGGCTTACTCAAAATAGGAAAATCCCCCATAGCTGTAAAAAGCTGATCCCAAATATGTCATGGAGCTCATGAATTGGAAAGGGTGCATGGGAAAGATAAAGAGTAGTGGAATGGCAGCTCATACATGCTTTTGCATGGAGAAAAGAGTGGAGGATGAAGAGGACAAAAAACTAGTTCACCTCACCTAGTCTTGCTTTCCTATGTGCCTTAAAACACTAAAAAAGCAGGCAGTAAAGCAGAAAAAGAAGATAGGCGCCTAGGAGGCCAGGAATAAAGTAGATTTGATTCCTAAGGCTTTCCCAAGCACTGCATGGGTCAAATATGGCAAGTTTGACATCTATGGATAGGCAATTAGCAACTTGCACAAGGTGGGACACATGAACTAGGCAAATAAGACAAAAATAAATGAATTAATGTCTAAGTGGGTAAAATATGGGTTGATTATTCTAACACCCCCCCTTAAGCCTGAATTTATGAGTAATAAATCAAAATATATAGGTCCTAGAAACAAGGCTTAGTCACCCTTTACATACTGCATGTCCAAATAAACAAGGAAAGAGGCAAAACCAACTTGGGAAAATCCTCCCTTAAACATGGACTGTAAAAAAAAATTGTAGAATCTTGTCTCCACTCATGCCTTTACAGCATGATAAGAAATCCCCAGCAGTGATTTGAGATTGCTGAAGGTATTCTCACAAAATGCTTTGGTGAATATATCAGCTACTTGTTCTGAAGATGAACAGAAGATTAGGTGAATGGTGCCATCATGCACAAGCTCTCTGATGTAGTGCATGTGAATCTCAATGTGTCTGGTTCTCTGCTTCTGAATTGGATCTTTACAGATTCGAATGGTACTCTGGTTATCACAGTATATGGTAGTTGAGTATTCAGGTTCAAAACCACACTCTCCAAGTAAACCCTGCAACCATAAACACTGAGTTGCTGCATTAACAACTCCTCTGTACTTAGCTTCTGTAGATGAGAGTGCAATGGCACTCTGTTTCTTGCTTGACCAGCTGATTGGCCCTTCTGCAAGCATGAACACATAACCTGAAGTGGACTTTCTATCTGTGCTATCACCTGCCCAATCACTGTTAGTAAATCCAATCAAATCAAGATCAGATTTTGCATTATAGAAGATCCCATGTGTCCTTGTTCCCTGAACAAAGTTTAGGATCCTTTTGGCTGCTTTCCAATGGATCTCATGAGGCTGATCCATGAATCTAGAAGCCACACTTACTGCATAACAAATATCAGGTCGAGTATGTGTCAAATACAATAAACAACCAATCAATTGTCTATACAGTGTATTGTTTACCATCGGTGGAGAATCATCTTTCTCTAGCTTCACTCCTGAAAGGAAAGGAGTTTTGCTTGCTTTGCAGTCTGGAATTCTAAATTTGATCAGCAAATCCAAGGCATACTTGGACTGGTGCACCTTTATTCCAGCTTTGGTTTGAGCAATCTCAAGCCCCAGAAATTGACTTAAGAGCCCCAAATATGTCATGGAGAAGGCTTGGTTCATAGCTCCTTTTAAGGAAGCAATCTCATCCTATGAGCTTCCTGTAATGAGGAGGTCATCAACATATAACACAATGATCATTAATGAACCATTAATAGACTTCAAATAGACATTTGGATCTGATTTGCACCGAACAAAATTCAGAGATAGCAAGAAGCTATCTATCTTGGCATACCAAGCCCTGGGGGCTTGCTTTAGCCCATACAATGACTTTCTCAACCTGCACACAAGAGAAGGGTTAGTATAAAAACCTTGAGGATGCTGTATATATATATCCTCAGTGAGATCTCCATTCAGAAAGGCACATTTTACATCCATGTGATCTACCTCCCATTTCCTTGAGGCTGCAATGGCTAGAGCTAGCCTGATGGAATCCATCTTTGCCACTGGGGCAAAGGTCTCATTGTAATCGATGCCATGAACCTGTGAGTAGACTTTAGCTACCAATATATCCTTGTACTTTAGTGGTGAACCATTAGCAGCAAACTTGGTCTTATAGACCACTTACACTGGACTAACTTTATTTCTGGAGGAAGATCCACTAGCTCCCATGTGTTGCTCTTCTGGAGTGAGCTGAACTCCTCCTTCATGGAAGCTTTCCATCTTGTATCTCCTGATGCTTATTCATATGTTTTAGGATCAGAATCCACCATCAAATAGAATTTTTCAGCAAACATAGGATCCTTCATGCACATACCACTCTCAAATTGATATCTAGTCCTCCTTGGGTCATTGGGATCCCCAGTTAGCTCACCTGCTGCATGTAGTGTCTTGGCTTCCCATTTAGGCCTTGTGGGGCTGTGGGGGTCTGCAATAAACTCATATCCATCAGACAAGTCAGAATCAGCATGTTCAACAAACTCTTTACTTACTTCTTGAGGTTCAGGTGGTGAAGAGGCTTCACCAACTTCCACTTCTGCAAGGGGTTCTTCTTCAAACTGAACACACCTTTCAATGAAGGATTTGTTTGTGCTCAAATTTATCAACTTGTACCCTTTTGAATCTTTACATTATCCAACAAAAATACACTCTTGGATTTGGGTCTGCAAAGCCTTCCTGTTCTCTGTCGGGATTCTAGCCCACGCCTTTGAGCCAAAAATCCTGAAATGGGTGACATCTGGCTTGTGCCCACTCCATGCTTCGAAGGGAGTCATGCCATCAAGTTTTTTGTGAGGCACCCTATTCTGGATATAGGCTGCACAGTTGATAGCTTCGGCCCAGTACTTTGGTGGCAAAGTTTTGGCCTCCATCATGCATGTTGCCATCTCCTTCAGTGATATGTTCTTTCTCCCAGCAAAACCATTTTGCTGTCGTGTGTAGGGGATAGAATGCTGCATCTGAATACCTGCATCTGCACAATAGTTAATAAAATCAGACTTGACATACTCACCACCATTGTCAGATCTGAGGACCTTGAGTTTCCTTCCACACTGGTTTTCAACCAAAGCCTTAAAGACTTTGAATAGGCCAAAAACTTCAAACTTGTGTTTCATGAAGTGAACCCAACAATACCTGGAAAAATCATCAATAAAGGTCAATGCATATTTTTCCTGACTCATGGACATATGAGGGAATGGGCCAGGAATATCACTGTGGATCATCTCGAGGGGTGCAGAGGTCCTCTCACGACTAGCTTTCTCAAATTTGTGCTCTGGGTGTTTTCCTAGGATACAACCTTGGCAGACTCCTTTGGAAAATTTTATCTTGGGCAACCCTATGACCATTTCTTTCTCACTAAGATTAGACAGATACTTGTAATTTAGATGGCCAAATCTTTCATGCCATAGCTTGCTGGCTTCATTAGCATGAATGAGAAGAGCAGAGGGGTTTGAGTAAGGTAGGAAGTGTGAGAACATGTATACCTTTTGAGCATGATTCGCAACTCCTTTTGCAATTACTCTACCAGTTGAAATCTCTGGGATCTCAACTTCATCAGGGGAGAATATGACCTTCTTAGGAGACCCAGTGTGGGTCATCTGGTACACTAACAGGAGGTTGGAGGCGAGACCAGGCACATATAGCACATTGATGAACTTACCATGATCAAGATCTATCCTTCCTTTTCCTTTACTTTCAGTGAGAGAGTCATCTCCCAGTACAATAGATGGTCCTTTCGACATATCCAGTGAGGAGAAGGCCTCCTTAGTTGAAACCATGTGTCTTGAAGCTCCAGAATCAATGATAAAACTGGGTGAGCTTGATGTGCCAGCAACCAATGCATGAACTCTCTCTCTGTCATCTGAACTTGATCCTCCTTCTCTCTTCTTTGAGCTTTCTGGAAGGGAGATGGAATTCTTCTCCAGGAGTTGGGTTAGCATATCAATCTGCTTTTTCATACAAGAGCTTTCAGTGTGATTTCCCTTCGAACAGTATGAGCACTTGTTCATTTCACCTTTGTTTTTCTTCTTCTAGGTATTTTTCTTGGGACCTTGTTGATCCTTTGGAGACTGCTTCTTGTCTCTCCTTTGCTTAGGTGGATTTTTAGCTTTCTTTTTTCTTTTTGAATCCACCCTTGAATCTCCAGCAATCAAAGCTTGATCTTTGGATGGTTTGATGGTGCCCATCATCACCCGCTTGTCTTGTTCTTGTGTGAGAGATTCTATGAAATCTGCAAGGCTAGGCATCTTCCAGGTTCGAGCTGTGAGTTTTGTGGAATAGAAGGTCGAAACAAAGACTGAGTAGTCAGGTCCTAGCTTCGAGAGGATGGCCAATACGAGCTGATCATCTTTCTTTTCGATACCACACTGCTTTAGCTGCAAAACTAGTGCTTTGAACTTGGAGAAATATAGCTGCAGGGATTCAAAGCTACTGGGACTCAAAGAAATCAGCTCATTTTTGATCTGATGTCCCCTCATCTCATCTGTCTTTCCAAAAAGATCAGAAATATTCTCCCATACTTGATCCGGTGAAGTTAATCCATCGAGATGGAAAAGAAGGTCTCAGGAAATACTGAGACATAGGAGGCCATAGGCCTCATCTCTCCGATTGTGCCATTTGATCTTCTCTACAGCAGCATTGGGATCTGCTTCTATAGCCATAGTCACCCTGTAGAGGCCTTTCTCTCTCAACAAGATCTCCATCTCTGCTTTCCATTCAAAATAGTTGAAGGGAGTCAAGATAGTTTTCTATGAATCCATAGCTTTAGAAAATATGTCCCGGCTGTCAGTAGAAGGCTCCCAGTCTTGATGTCGAACCTGCAAAACAATTTTTGAAGGAGAGAAACAACCTACAATGGCTCTGATACCATGTAGAAATTCAGGCCAGCAGTAGATTAATTTTACCCACAACAATTATCAATTGATCATGCAAAATTGCTAACAATGGAGACTGAATATGGAGCTGTAACACAAAATTGTATTAACTGAGTGTACAATAGAAAACCCTGTAATAACATAGGTTTTTGAATATATAGAATACATCAAGAGGTCGAATGCATAAGGAGGCATCCAAAACTAGCATAAAGCAGGCTTACTCAAAATAGGCAAATCCCCCATCGGTGTAAAAAGTTGATCCCAAATCTGTCATGGAGCTCACAAATTGGCAAGGGCGCATGGGAAAGCTAAAGAGTAGTGGAATGGCAGCTCATACATGCTTTTGCATGGAGAAAAGAGTGGAGGATGAAGAGGACAAAAAACTAGTTCACCTCACCTAGTCTTGCTTTCCTATGTGCCTTAAAACACTGAAAAAGCAGGCAGTAAAGCAGAAAAAATAGATAGGCGCCTAGGAGGCCAGGAATAAAGTAGATTTGATTCCTAAGGCTTTCCCAAGTGCTCCATGGGTCAAATATGGCAAGTTTGACCTCTATGGATAGGCAATTAACAACTTGCATAAGGTGGGACACATGAACTAGGCAAATAAGACAAAAATAAATGAATTAATGTCTAAGTGGGTAAACTATGGGTTGATTATTCTAACACGAGATTCTTTGTAAACAAAAATAATGCATAGTTAGTCAATGTTTTTCCAGAGTCTATTGTGTCTTCTACTTGATCAGTAAATACAATCCATGATAGAATCAGTTCTTGCACCTCGTGTGATTTTTTAAATATTGTGACAAAATCAGAAAGGGGATAGAGTAAATCTTGTGACAAAATCTATGTGCAAATTATAACAAGCATTGTTTAAAAAATGGAATTGAAAGGTATTGGAAACACTAACATGTTAGATGATAGATTCTTATATAGAAAATTTGATTTTGCCAGTATATATATATAACATATATCCATTTTATCACTAAAAATGTCGCCAAATATGAAATATGTTTTTTTTTCAAACATCTGTCCATGAGAAGACTTAAAATGGAGGTGGTTATGATAGGAATTGTATATACACTTGGATTGTAAATAATTTTATATAACTAAAAAAAAATACTTGAAAAGGAATTTTTCAGTTAGGATTCTAGAATTCTAAGTTTGAGCAGATTGATAGGTACTTGTTCCTGTAAATAGCATATTCATATTCATTACAAAGAACACACTTTTAGTATATCTAACCAGCTCAAAATACCTTCATAATGGTCAACCTAGGTGATATTTTCATTGATTGAGTACATTCAAGATGGATTGTTACAAGAATATATTATGGAGTTAAGTAGGAAAAAGCCATTAACATTCCACTACCATGGACTGATACTACCCCTAACTTTAACGACAATTAACATAAAGGACTAAATTCTTTCTAGTTTTGAAATTAGTGGTGTTTGATAATTCCAAAAGCAACCTGATATAATTCTTCTGAAGAAAAACTATGTAGATAACATGTCCTAAAATATCTCTTATTGGTGCTAGAAGTTGATTGGAAAAAACTGGTTATGAGAACTAAATCATTTTATAGGTTATCAAGCTGATACTATCAATTTTCCCATCATGAATATCAAGGAAATTTTATTTTTAAGTTTATGTTAACATGTAGATTCCAATTGATAGAGTTTAAAATAGGTCCTAAATCACCAATTGATCCCCCATAGAAGATCCTCTTACATTACCATATCTTGTTTTTCAAACATTTATTGATATGAGGCCTTCCCAGGTTATGTAATATCTTTTTTTTCCCAAACCTATTTAAGGAGTTCAAGTTAGTCATTTGTTGAAACATGTGGTAGGATTGGATGTTTGTTTCCCCTTTATTCAGATGGAACGACACAGGGAGACATGCAAGATGAGATGTCACTTTGTGTCCTATTTGGAGTTACTTGCATTAGGGTTAGTGTATTTTTCAGTGTCCTAATATTGTAGGCACATGCGTTGAGCATGAAAGGAACATTCTTTTGGTTGTATCTTTGCGATTTTGATACTAGGGATTGAAGGCATTGGATATTACTAGGTCAATAGAAGGCCCTGGTGTTCTCTAATAGTTTGACTATCAAATATATGATTTTAGTACTTCCTCATGAAGAGTAGTATATTTTGATTGTTGAATACAAATATGAAGAGCCATTTTGGTTGTATTCAGGTTGGATATTTGCGAAGTCGATTCTCCAATATGATACCAAAAAGATATACTTTCTTCTACATCAAAAGCACCTATTATCTCCTATTTTCAATGTTAAATACACATCTATTTCCCTATAGGTTATGTGGATTTCTTTGTTGTAAATTATTCCTTATTTGACTTTTAGTCCAAAACAAAAAAATCCACCTCTAAGCATAGAGGTTTCGTGGATCTTATCCCTATAATTTTTAGCCTTAGAACTGTCGTATATTATAGCATAAAACAATAATTCACTGAAAACAACTCCACACTCCATGACAATTCAAGGATAAAAGATATCGAACTATGAAAACAGTATCAACACTTTTTAGGGAAACTTATCAGCCAATAATAGATGTGAAAATGTACATGTAGAGCAGTATAACAATAGTAAATTTAGTCACTTACAATTTCTTCCTTGGAGGTTGAAATAGTGAATAATTTTCCACTTTATTTATATCAAGATATAAATAGTTGTAGATAGAAATTCATAAATGAAATATATAGCGGAATTAAAATATGGAAATTGAACAATATATAGACAACTAGAAACTTTATATATAATCTCAAAATGAAGTACGAGTACATACTACAACCTTCTTGCAATTCTAGAACAACATATTCAATTATTTGAGAATCCCTAGCTAAGGTAAATCACCAAACCCTATCTTGACCAAGAAGATCCAAGTGAAACCATCTCTCAAACATAACCTCCAAGGAAATAAATCCACTTCATTTCTTCGTCACCCATCCATGCTAGCATTTTATCATAAAATTATAATATGCAATGTACAATGTTTAAACCGTAACCTTAGACCTCTAAGATTCTTCATGAAACACCAATAAGACCAAGAATTCCTAGTACATCAAGAGAGAGAAAGATAGAGGGTAAAAGTACAAGTGAATTCTAAGAGAGAGAGAGAGGCTAGTGCATACTCTCTTAGTTGAATCTTTACACAAAAGTGAATAAGAATAAATACACAAATGATATGATCATCTTTTTCTTCTTCAGAAGACAAAACCCTAGTCATAAGAATCAAAATCCAACAAATACGTCCCCTCTAGAATTCCTCCAAGAATCTAAGTACAAAGAAAATAGTACACGGATGATATGAATGGAAGGATTTTCTCCTTCCTCTATTTTAATGAAAACTAAAGGAGTCTAGAAATGGTTTTTCGACACAAGACTTACAAGCAACCTAAATCATCCTTGTAGGAAAAAAAAAGTGAGACCTCCAATATAAAGACATGTGTCATGATACAATGTGATGTTAGACACAGTAATGGCCCCAATATGTTGTAGCTACATAAGGTAAGTCCACTTGCCTATATGTCAAGACTGCATGGACTCCATTGATCTTCCTACTTGAATTGAATTCCAATGGCTTAGTTGTTTCCTTAAAGAACATTATCGAAATCTCAAGCCTACATGAGTCATATCCAATCCTATGAACATGAATCAAAGCTCCCACATGCCATCTATGGCTAGAATCCCTCCTCGATGATGCAAAGTGATATTCATCCCAGGTAGAGCAATCTTCAAGAAAGTGGTTCTTCCATGTAGCTATGATGAAGGGAATCGACTAATCAAGAAACAGAACTCCAACACTAAGACATAAACACCAAGCCAACACCATCCCAAGGTGATGTATCCTTTGAGTAGTATACATCAGCAATGCATATTCATCAGGGGCTATCTCTCATGTAGTGATCCATCTTGGCTCGTGGAGGTGTTGAGCATACACCACGTAGTCCAAATCTCAAGAAGCACCCACAATATGGGGTAAACATTTCCATAGTAACTAGAAAATATAACAAGTTGGATAATGTTTGGTTGCTCCAACTTACTTATAATCTCCAAGTTTTTCTTGGATGGTTGTTTATGAAGGTTTTCCACAACCCACCTTTCTAAAAGTGCGTTGAAAAATGGAATTTTCCTTTGCTGCAGACACCTAGATACCTTGAAACACATTCTATTGGATTTTAAGTTTGTTAGAGATTGTTGGATATATGTTAAGGATTGGTATTTAGTTCTCTTATGGTGTCAATTTCATTTCCACACTGTGTTGTTTGGTGCTTTCCATCCTTGGTACATTATCCCTTCACATGCAATTTTAGCTATCTTTGTATCTTTGGTAGTTTTACCATTTGGAATTTATGGTGCAAATGTGTGTTTTTTTTATGAAGTCAGTTCAATCCAATGTTTTTTTTACTCTTAGTGAAAAGAGGCACACATGAAATTGTTTTCCAAAGGCTATATTTTAATTACGGATGATAAGAGTTAGATGCATTAGCTTACTTTGAATTCATTACAACTAGAGTAAGGAAGAGGATATAAGGATCCACTATATATGCCCTTTTTCTTTTATTTTCAATTTTGTCATAAATATTATCTTGTTAATATGAAACATATTTTCCAAAAAATAGATTGTGAGCTTAAATTTTGACACTACTTTCTCAAAACAATTATACCATGATATTATGTATCTTTTTAATATAAATTAATATGGAAAGTATTAACATAGTTTTGTAGGATTCTTTTTAATATCAATTCAAAGGACAAGGATAATGTTTCCCGAGTCCTTATTTTTGTATACCATTGGTCGATATTTCCTATTACGCATTTCTTATCTCAAAATTTATAACGAGATAAGTATTCTCAAGGATCAATGTAGAGGTTTCCAAAAGACTTTTGAACTCACATTTGTTTATCCTTAAAAATATTATCTCATTATGTTGCTATGTAAATACTTTTTGGTTATGTGAAAGATAATTTCCAATCATTTGTGTGTTAACCAGACCTCACTATTTGCAAAGATTATTCACCTAAATTTTCAAGACGAGTTATGAGCTAACCTGGGATAACACATCATTTTCTTGGTAGTCATTTGGGTTGGAGCACTTTGAGTTTCAGTTCTGAGTGCTAGATAAGTACTTCTAGGCATAGTTTCTTATAGCAGCAGAACATTTGTGAAATAATAGAATAAAGCAACATAAGCACTATGGGAATTTGATTCCCTTCTCATTATTAAGAGCTGATTAAATAGGAAATAGAAAACAACAATACTATGGGTGAATACCACAAGTGAGTAAATACCGTGGGTTACCTAACTCACTAACTTAACTACAGGTGATATTACTCTCTTCAACACACCCACTTAATCTCAACTGGTAGTACATCATCAGCAATGTCTATGCCCAAGTGCTCTCTCTGATATACAAATGCAGATGTTCCCAATGGTTTGGTGAACATGTCAGCTAACTGATCCTTAGAGCCACAAAAAAAAATAAAAATTTGTCCATCATTGACTAACTCACGAATGAAATGATAGTGAGTGTCAATGTGTTTGATTTTTCTATGAAATACATTATGTTTGGACAATTGTATTGCAGAGTTATTATCATAGAAAATAGAAGTGGGATCTTTTGCAGTGTGTCCCATATCCTTTAATAGTCTTCTTAGCCAAACTACATGGCAAGATACTGTGGTGGATGCTACATACTCTGCTTCTGCATAAGACATGCTCACAATGGGTTGTTTCTGAGATGCCGAAGAGATCATATTTGTACCCAAATGGAAACACTAGTACAAAAGCGCGGATTTTTCCACGGAGGTTTTCCACGTTTCTTACCTTTTGGTGTAAAATCCGATGTAACAGGAATGATGCGTCACTATATCCACTCCTAGCCGTCGCTGTATCCATGCCGGGACTCTTAGACGTTGCTCTATCGATGCCTAAACTCTTGGACATCGTTGTATCCATGCCTGACCGTCTCTATAGCGATGGCACCGTCTTTTGCTGACTTTTTACAATGGTCAAGTTGACCTAGGGCGCAAAATTCAATGTTTTCCATCCCTATAGCGAAGTCTAAGAGTTCTATAAAAATAAAGACCTTAACGAGATTTTCTTCACACTTGCCATTGTTGCAGCATTGTTTTCGGGTGATTGTTGGAGCTGTTTATTATTTCCGTCTCCTGCTGGTGAACAATCCATTTCTAGATCTACATAGTTCAGATTTTAAACGTGCAAGGTTAGTTTGTGTTTTCAAATGATGCATACTTTTACTACTTCATGCTAATGTTATTTCCTAGATGAAGTTAGTGTATTTTTGTTTCTATGTCCCCAAAGAATAATATTTCTACCTTAAGGCATATTTTATTGTCTCACTTGATGAAAGGCTTTTAGAAATAGCAAAACATCCTATGATCTTTCTAAGATAACTCCCATAGGTTTAAGGTGAACTTGGAGAAAGAAAAAAATCCATGGTTTCAACACCTCGGAGATATAGAAAAATAATGGCATTCTTGGTATAATATGGGTTAACAACTGGAGTTGATCTCATCATATGCATATTTCAGCTGCTCTTTTTGAAACTACAATTTAGTTCAACACCATTCGTAGAGTCTCTTATGAGTAAATGTTATGTAACCCTTACTTCTTCCTTTGAGAAGCATTGTTTCCAACATTATTTTTAGGGCAGCAAGGACTTCTCTCTTCCCAAACCTACTACCAAACCTATTACAATCATGTTTTTTTAGAAAACTTGGTCATATTCCCTACATGTGCCTGTTGTTGGGACCAAATTCTCCTTGTGTGGTACAATAATTATATGGTTTCCAAATCTAAACTAAATGTTTTAAATTTTTTGTTGGTTATACTTATACACATGTGTTCATTCCATCCAAATAATTAGTATTTCTTAAGTTGTTTTATGGCCCTCTTTATAGTCAATTTGGTTATTTGAATATTGTTCAATACATACTTAGAATTTGCATGTATATTATGTGCATCAATTATTATGGTTCCATAAACTTTGATAGGAAGATCTTGCTATATACCAATGGCCATCCTCACACTCATGGGAACATTGTAGGGTTTATAAACAATCATAGGTTCTAATTGTTTGGTGAAAATTTCTAATTTGAGGAACACTTCAATAACAAAGAGAACTTAAATAAAATGAATGCATTAAGATTTGTTGGTGTGCATGAAGTGCATAGTATGTCTTTGGTGATGAGTTATTAATAAACTATAACTTGTGTAGACCATTGACCACTCATTGACTAATTATAATTTTGTATTTTCAATTGATTATTATTGTAACTTTCTTACTTAGTTTGACTTTTTTTCTAAAGTGGTTGGTTGCATGTGTATTGGAAGAATTTTTCCATCCTTCTAATAAATGGTTTATTTGATGTGTGAACATACTAAATTAATTGTGTTTTACTAATATCATTGATTTAATGTTCAATATTTTTCAAACAATGGATAACATACAAGAAAGTAAAGGAGAGACTAGTCCCTCTTGATATTGTAAAGAAGGTCATGTCCATAGATTTTATTATCTCTCTCTAGAAAAAGGATGTTATACTGGGTGTGAAGGTTCCTTATTTATACAAATAAACTCTACAATGCTACTCCACCATAGAAGGACATTTGTTGGGGTTGAAATCACATGATTTTCTAAACCTTCCAAGGGAATGTATGCATATTACATGCTTCTTTTTTCTACAATGTAGGTTACATGTTATGCACTCATACTAATATGCTTACTTTAATCTTTTTTGTGTTTATTTTTTAGTACCATTATCCTTTGCTCATGCACAATTGTGGGAACCATGACTTCCATTAGAACCTACAATGTTCCATATCAAAATTATTTACTTTTTTATGTTGGATTACGTCAAATGATGTGCACATGGCTATCAGTACAATGTGTAATCAACATATAGTTCAGATTTTTTGTGTGGTTAAAAGGAAACTGCCCACAAGTTTCATGGAATTAAATTTCCTTCTTTTAATTCACTTCATGGGATATGTATTCACTTCTCATCTCTATGGTTGACCTATTTTGGATGCCTCCTAATTGGTTTCAATTCCAAAGAATGTTCTCCCAGAAAAGTATGGACCTCTGAGGGTTTTTATGAAATTGTCTCCCAAGATGGATCTCACCTTTAATCTTCTATAGCTATGGTTACTATGAGGTTTTTGGTGAATATTATTGGTCCATCCCATATTTTATAATTATTTTTCTTTTGATTTTCTAACTTTTTTATGACTTTGTTCACCTCATACCATTGTGTACATTATGGTGACTTAGTTAGGTGTGGGATCAAGAGAGGGATTTAAACCTTGGAATAATTGAAGTCTTGGTTCCTCTGTTATATCCTCTAATTATGACCTCACAAAGGCCTCCCTTGAACCCATGTTTTTGTCGTTAAATTTAGCAAAAATATATTGATACTCAAGGAAGTAATTATTATTTCAGGGAAGAGAATATGAAAGGAAGATCATTTCCATTTTCCCTGGTTATAGAGCTTCTATAGGGAAGGATATCAACATTAGATAGAGTAAAAATGTTGACAAACAATGAGGACTCAACTTTAGTGATGATCTTCTTTTAGTATGGCTGATATTTGTAGATCCCATTTTTGTTTTTGTTTGTAGGGAATATGTAGTCAAAGATTGTACTAGTGTCAAAGTAAAAGATTTTCAAGATCCACAAGTGCAACATCGACACACTACTACATTTCGATCCAAAATCTGATGGAAAAATCTGACGGCGCGTGGATTTCTCTTTTTGAACTTACCAAAAATCACAAGGATACATTTTTTTTGTAAATTTGGCCACAAGCGTCGCTTAAGCGACGGAGAGTTAGTAAAAGCATCGCTTAAGCGACGGATAGTTAGTAAAAGCGTCACTTAAGCGACGACGCTATTCATTTCCTACATAATTTTGAGTGTTGCATCAAACCTTACACCTCCTTTTGAAAGTTTCTTCTCAAGAGTGACAAACAATGAATGAAATAGTCATTTGCAAAGGAAGGAATTTTAGTGTTTAATCGTTGGGTGGGGTATGAGTATCATATGGGAGTTTTGTTACATCCTTAACTACCAATAGAGTAGTCACAAGGTCCATTTACCATCCTTTGTAGAGTCTTCCAATAACCGTTTTCCCACTTTCTTCGATGTAGACAAAAACTTCTCTTTAGTAAATTTTGAGCACTCAATAGACCTATGGCTCAACCATCCAGTGAACTAGGGATTATTTCCTCTGCAACATCCTCTCTCTTCTATTTATAAGTTTAATTGAGAATAAAGGATTCTACTATGTAAATTTGAGCTCTTTGTTCAGCTCTATGTAAATTTGAGCTCTCATATCCGATGCTTAGGTTTTATTGTCACATATTTCTATAGACATGGATATATAAGCCTCGTATTGATACACAATGTCAATACACTACCATGAATTAACAAAATCTCTATGAGTTGAAGTGACCATCAATGATATTCATTAAAAGAGAATACAACTTGCCTTAACAATAATAGGAAAAAGATGAGTCCATTGAACAAGCAAAGAGATTACCAAAACAAACTCTCCCATTGAATGTCTTGAATCTAATGAAAAATAAATCTTGTTTCCTAGGGAGCCCATATAGGTGGATTTTAAATGTCTATTCTAAAAAAATGAAAAAAAATGTATTCCATAGTTTGTATATCAAAATTCAATCCTTTGGAACACGTAATTATAAAGGCTATCAAACTATCTATTTCTAATTTGATCAATGATGTGATGCCATATTTCTCAATATAATGGCCATAATGTTCATTTGGTCCTAATCGTTCGTGTGTATGGTCCATAATGTTCATTTGGTCCTAATCGTTCGTGTGTATGGTCCATAATGTTCATTTGGTCCTCATTGTTCTTGAGTATGGTTTAACATATAAACCAATTAGTCTTGAAGAAATAACCACATTTATTTTGTTGCAACCTCTCTTTTCGTTTTACTTTTAACATTGGATTCTTCTATTTCTCTTTTTCTCTTTTCTGAATGGAAGACTGGATCAATCATAGCTGATGGATTGGGATGGAGGACCAGAGATCAAATCGCATGCCCTCTTTCTGAAATCAATGGTTAGTACTTCTGTCATCGTATGATTTACATTA
Organism: Pseudotsuga menziesii; assembly: GCA_001517045.1. NCBI lineage: Eukaryota > Viridiplantae > Streptophyta > Pinopsida > Pinales > Pinaceae > Pseudotsuga > Pseudotsuga menziesii. The sequence continues at coordinate 398,203 of LPNX010967223.1, read as the reverse complement.
ATGCCCATTTTACACATTCTATTTTAGAAATTGATTACTGAATATATCTTGTATCAGCCTCTGCTATTTACATATTTTCCCTTAAACTAGCTTTGACCAATCACATGATATGATAAAAAACCTTGTTAATTACGGTTTCTGTATATCAAATATTCAAAGTAGACCTAAAGATTTTAGAATTATTCCAATCTTGCATTTGCAGGTGACAAATTTAACTTCTGGGGTTTTGGGCTGCTTTTCTTTGATCTAAAGAGTAACAAATTTCATTCTGGAAACAAAATGATCATAATGAAGATTGGATACAACAAAATGGGTTTTCTGAAAAATCCCTAAGTTTGGCAAAGGTCCAGGGTTCGTGTATTCTGTAAAATCAACAAATCTTGTTAGGATTTAGGTATTCTGGAAAGCGCAGAAATCTGGGTAAGGTCCAATTTTGGGTATTTATTGATTTGGGGCAATTAGTGACATTTCTAAAAATGGCAGAAGGTTGGTGCTCTGAAGAGGTTCTAAAGGCTGTTTTTCCCCTGATGAATGGAAAAGGCCTGGCATTCTGTATGTGTGTATGCACACGGTGGAGAGATCTAGCCAAAGATGATTATTTTTGGAAGAATTTGTGTGCAAAGAAATGGCCATCTATTTGCAAAACCAAGGGATCTCCTCCAATTGGGGCTTCTCAGGGTTACCATAAACTTTACATGAGTCTGCAAGCAGCAGCGTAGCCCCCTCCCGGTTCCCAGATTGTCCTTTGATGATATAGAATTCTATGTTGATATATGGCTGGATGATAAGTCAGTTTATTCAGATGTAGTCCCCGGTACGCTCCTTCAGTCAGGGATTATAAACCCTCCTCCTGAAATTTGCGATATGATGAGGGATCATTTGAGAAGCCTAACTTGCAAGATGACAATTCCCGTGAGTCCCAGGTTCCGGGTTGTGTTCAGTGAGAGCATTCATGTTTCTCTTCTTGTAGGATGAAGAGACAGTGATAAAGTTGCTTGCATTATTGATAAATCTGGCTTAGATTATGTTGATGGATCGGCATACAGGGCCCTTGCTTATGATTATTTGCAATTTTATCCCTCATATCTGTTTGTATAAGAGATCAGATCCTGGTTTGCACTGCTGCTGGTGGATGCTCAAGACGGCAACATGGATGTATTTGGCATTGAAGTGGACTTTTGCGATGCTAAGAACTCCGACAGCGAGGTTTTATGGCTTCTAGATATGCTGGATTGGAAGTAGATAAAAATCTTAGTGGATGGAAACAAATTCACTTTCCAGACACTCAAATAGTAAAAGTTAAGTGTTCATTCGAATATGGTTGTTGATAAAAGATGTCATGCAGTTTCATCTTATGCTAGTAAGTTTCATCTTTGGTCGCAATGTTGCTATCTAAAAATTTCATCTTATGCTAGTAAGTTTCATCTTTTCCTAGTTGCTATCTAAAAATTACATCTTGAAGCTGTACAGGTCACACAGCATGAGGCCATAGCATGCGAATGAGTTTCATTAGTCAGTGTTGAGAATTTTTCTGTCTATATGAAACAATTAGGAGGAGAACCTTTTGCTATATAATAATCCAGATATCCATATAGAATCTTCAACATAGTGAATGAGTTTCATTAGTCAATGTTGAGAATTTGTCCATTTATATGCAACAATTAGGAGGAGAACCTTTTGCTGTATAATCATCTAGATATCCATATAGAATCTTCAACATAGTGGATTTATGTTTTGCTGGATAAGCCCATGGATATGAATATGACTGTAATTCCAACACATTTTATAGTTAGTGTAACTTGGCTTAGGGTTAGCATTAGACTAGCTTTTCGAAATTTCTCAATCTTTATTAAGAATAAAATTTTCCTTGTGGCTATAAATTTAGAGTAATGACATTGAAAAAGACTAAACATTGTAGTCTATACATGTGAAATAAATGGAGGGGCACATGAAGTAAGATTTAAGGCACTATCAAGAATGGTACAACTTTATCAATAATAACAATGGTTTACACATTTAGACAAGGTGGTCAACAAAATAGAGGTTTGCCGCCCAATGTCCTTGATGACACCTTCATTTTAAAATTGAGGGCCTTTTAACTCATTGAGGTTACTTGTACACAATGGTTGTGGGAAACTGTTTTCCAACTAGCTGTGACACCTTAGAGAACACTTCATGACATTTTTGACCATGTGCTTTGTTGTTAATGCCAATAACAAAAGCACTAAATGACAAACTATAGTAAGAGGCTAAATATGACATCAATTGAAACCTAGGCTACCATCTCTCTATTTTTGACTATCCTACTCAAGTTTGATTAGGAACATTTGCTGCTGCAATATTTGCATCTATTGGACTTTATTTGGAGGAATATTGATGTCTAGAACAACTTTTGCTACTAGTGCAAAATTGCAAATGGTGACTTTGATACTGGTGATAACATTCTCTTAAAGTCCCCTTTGTCCTAGGTGCTGATGATCCTATCTTATTTTCAGTATGTCTAAGTCCTTGTATCAGTTTTTTTTGTTTCCTTGATAATCAAATTGCTTCCTAGCATCCTCTTGCCCTTTTCCAATTTCTTGTTTTCTATCTCCTCCAAGTCTTCCAATTTCTTCAGTGCCATAATGAAATGCTTCCTTTTTCTTATAACATATTTTTTTTATGAGTAAAAATACATAAGTTTTCCATAAATATACATGTATCCCTTTTACAAAAATACTCACTATTCTAGCTACTTTAATGAAATTCCACCTCATCTAAACTTGTAGGTCAGAGGAGGAGAGGTGAGGAGGTTCATCCTTTCTCCTTAATTGCTTCTTTGAGTTTGTTTTCCACATTTGTGGATTTGGTAACAAGATCTTGACTGTTGGAGGTCTTTTCTGGTTCATTTGCCTTATTTGCAGGTTTCTCGCTCTTGGTTCTTGATTTTCGATTGTAGGCTTATTCACTGTTGAGGATACTTGGGAGTTTCTTCTTTATTATGTTCTAGGTTTTAAGTTTGGGGTTTTTTTTGTAAGTTCATTTAAATTCCTTTGGTTTGATTTCCCTTTAGCATAATCAGGGACAAGATTTTTCTAAGACTTTATTTTCTGTGGTGTTTTCTGTTGTCTTTAGTTAAGACTCTTAGTGACATACTTTTTGATATTTGGCAGTTACAAGGTCATAAAAGAGTTGGGGGATGACACTTATATGGAAGTGTATGGAAGGATTTGAATCAGCAGACACATGAGATAGTATGACTTATCATTCCTTTCAATTTAAGAAGCAAATGATCACTGTGTTCACTTGTTGTGGATGAAGTTATAGGTGCTTCAACACCTCTCTGTAAAAGAAGTGCTAACAACTTGTGAAAGCACCCTCACTGCCAATTTATGAAAATGTGTGATAGAGGAGTCATACATGTTCCACCGTGCGACATGATTCAACCTATCTTGATCTTTGGTTGCATGTAGGTTAGAAAGGACTGCATGTTCAATGATTTACTGCATGTTCACTGATGCTCAAGAGAGAAAGTGCGCTAGGTTGAGATCAAGCTGTGGTCATCTCCTGGTGTCATAGAAAAATGAATGCTGCCCATAAAGATGATCTGAACATTATTTCAACATAAAAATCCTAGAATTCTACTCTGCAGCCTCTTCCACAAGTTACTTAGAAAGTTAGAAGTGAGACGCCACCCTGAAAAAATGTTACAACAAGGACTAAAAGCATACTAGCCTTTCCTAATCAAAATTATTTAATATTCATCCTCTAAGCAACCACTGCTGCCATAGATTTTCATTACAGTTCTTCCAAAGGTGAATTCTGTGGTGGAAATGTTCACAACAGGTGACAGTCTGTTCCAAGATAGAAAAGAGAACCCTAACTGGAGATGTCGTCTACAACACAGACAATAGCAGGGCCTAAAACATAGATTGGATACCACTAATCTCCTCTTTCTACAATGTGTGCAGCTTCATATACTCCAGAACAACCAATAGGTATTGATAGGTGGACCGCCCTCCCTCTTAGGGTTTCTGTTTTAAGAGAAAATCTGCCCAGACTTCCATTTTCATCACTTCCTTGCACATAGTTCCACCCACATTTAGAGAGGAAGGAGAATCTGTTTGTTTAATGCTGCTCATGCTCAGGCTTGGCAATAACGTCATTTACTGTTGCATGGGTTCTCAGAATTGGAATAAGACATAACTACACCTCCTTTCATGATGAAAAATGCCAAGATCTGCTTGGAATATGCCAGAATTATTCGGGATGCGCCCATATTGCCAAGAAATATGAATTATAATACACAGGGCCTATAAAATGATACCCAGATTTGTTATTTGATGCTAACTTAGGTCTAAAACATGCTCAGACTAGGGCTGTATTCATGCCCTTTGACCATCAGACCCATTGTTTATTGTTTGGGCATAGCCCAGCATGGAGAATTAGGGTGATCTGATGTTGAATGATGCTCAGAGATGAAGTTCTATTGCACAAGAATGATTTTACCTACAATATTTCCAAATACTACCTCAGAATGGCCCAGACTTACTGATCAAGGTCTTTTTTGTCCTCAGGAGACCTCCAGACTGCTTAATAATGTGGTTTTATTCCTCAATTATCCACAAACTTTTCCCAAACACGTTCAGACTCAATTCAGGTCCCAGATCTAGTTTTTATGTCTATACACACCTTTTTTTGTGATGAAAATTGCCTAGAATGCTGGTCGTTATCCAGGGCCTATAAAATGATACCCAGAGGGCTGAGGCTCATCAACAGGCCACTGAGAATCACAATTTCTGACCTACATTATTAATGATCATCTTAGCTATCTTGTTCTTGATTTGGCAGTTGTGCATAAAGTGAGCTTCTGGATTGTTTGTGGACTAATCCTTGGCGATAAGAATCAGATTTGGATTTTAATATTTAGGGTTGGTGGCATCAGCTTCACCTAATTCTTGTTGCGTTTTAGAGAATGGAACTTTGGTCTTATTTTCTTGGAACCTGTAGCACCCATCACTAGAGTGACCATACCTCTTTGTGATATACACAATACTTTTGATGCACATTACGTTAATAAGATGTTGAAACTTTGTTCTCTCCATTCTTGCCTTTCTTTTTGTTTGAAGGTTGTGAAAAAGAAGACGAAGAAGAATTTAACTTTGGAACAAAGACCTTTTGTGACTATTGTTGAGAGGACTGAGTCTGTTTAGAAGGTGCTCTCTTGGAATTTGGACTCTACCTTCTGCCCAAATTGGAAAGCATGCTCAAGTGAAGTCTGTCCAATAATCTGCTGATGCTGTAACAGTCTGTCCAATAATTTGCTGACGCTGTAACAGTCATGTTAGGATTTCTCATGTTAACAGTTTGGTTCTTTAGTCATGTTAATAGTTTATCTGTTCATTATGTTCTCTCTTTTTCTCACACATGTTGTGTGGATCAACTCTTGAAGATAGCCATGAGGTCTGGTGCAGTTTGGGTTGACAACTGTGAAATATGGTCCATCCTCTTGCAGCAGCAGCAGCCCTATAAGGCCTATTTTATGTGGGCCAAACCCTTCTAGGGTCTTCTACAGGTAGGCCGAGCCCTATCTAGGGCATCCTATAGCAGTCTAGACTTTGAGCCCTATATAGGGTATCCTACAGCAAGCCAAACCTCAGTACAGTCATCACCAGTACTTTAAGGCCTCTTCCAAACAGGCCGAATCTGATTGGGGAGTGTTCCAGGCAGCTGGAAGCCTTGTAAAGGCTGATACTGATCCATGAAACTTACCGGGTACTCATCCAGTCAACAACACAGTCAACAACAGCTCAATCTTGGTGATTGAGGTTTGAATTCATTCGACTGGTGGCAGCTGTCTTGTACAGGACATTCATTCTCCAACAGGCTTCTTTTGGTATGTGCACCCTAGAGGCAAATCCAAATTGCTGTAAAAGTATGCTTTTTATTTGCTCATGTAAAAACTCAGTCATCTAATTTAGAGGAAGAATTATTCATTGTTTTGGGGTTTCATTCCTTGAAAGGTTTCCCTGTAAAAATCTGTGTTCTTGTGTCTAATTTTGTGGATGAATGTTTATCTTACTGCTGCTATATAAATCGGAATTTTAACTACTGTTGGTGCTGATATAAGTTTGCTAGAAATTGACAAAGAAGATTGTTACTGCTATCAAATCTAAATCCATGTTAAAAATTTAACAATTTGAACGTGCAAAGAATTCAACACTAAAACAGTTCATTTTTAAAAAAACAAGTGCTGATAGTCTAGTTTCCAATCTTCTCCTACATTTTTAGGAGCTTCATCAGACTTCATGAAAAGTGTTTAATTCATGAGAGTGGCAGAGCAGATTTATCATCAAGGCAAAATAAATAAACTCTAGTTAAGTCCCAACATTCCATCACTCATTTGAGTGACCTGAGTTGTTATGTACAAGTGAACAAGAATGCAAGAGAGATTTATAGGATCCACTATAGACCTCAGAAACTCAAGGGATGTTTTGTCTTGCACCTTAAGGCCGTTTCTTTTGTAAAGGATTTGGGCTAGGCCAGGCCCCAAGGTAGTTGTGATTACATTAAATGGTGAATCAAGTTAGCTCTCTTTACAGAGACCTGAGTTCAGTTCTGTGTTAGTGTGGCAGTCTAATCTCTCTTCCTACCCACTAAACTAGAGCCCCAAATGGACAAATGGTGCTGGGAGTTACTATTGGTCGGTCTGGGACCTACATTGATCCATTGCTTTGCTGTTGTATTGGTGTTGACTCTTATCAGTGCACCTTTGATGTCATTTATGGATTAATTAGTTTTTCAACTGGCTTATTCAGAAACCCTTCAAAAATTTCAGAAAATTAAAACAGAGAGAAATTCAAACATATTCAATCTCTCTACACCCAACTTCTTTCCAACGGGATGAAACCCAAAAATTTCCCTCCTTCCCTCCCCCCCACAATATTCTCTCTCTTATATTATAACATATTTACCATACTGCATAATGCTGAAGGTAGAATTTCGTCCAGGAAGGATTTGGATATCTTATTACCTCAGGAACTCTGGCTAGCCCCAATTCCCTCTAAAAGAGACTTAGTGTTAAGACACCCGAGTATTGCGACACAATAAATGTCTTCAAGAAACTTCAATTTATTCATGACTCTGACATCAATTTTTGTTTCACCTGTCTTTCATAACTCTGCGCATTCAACAAAGGAAAGATTCATGACTTAATATTGGAGGAAATCATGGTTGGGACTTTTGTATTTAGCATTGATATGTAACTTAAAATGTTCTTTTTCATTGTGTTTCTGTTAATTTATTCTATCTCCTTAGCCTGTGATTTTTGCATTGAATAATAGTCTTATTGGTAGTCTGAGTAACATATGCTTTGTGCTTTCTTACTGAAATAAATTTCACTGTACTGGCTATCTATTGCCTTCACCTAGGATAGCGTTTTGATTTGGGGTTTGAAGGCTGTATTTGATCAATTCTGTTCATTTTGACAGTTGATGGACTTCCAAAATGTGAAAAGTGGCTAACTGATAATGATGATCCAAAAGAAGAAAAGGCTACTTGGTGGCTGAATCATTTTATGGGGCATGCAAAGAAATCATCAATTGATTGGCCATATCCATTTGTGGAGGGAAAATTGTTTGTTCTTACTTTAAGTGTAGGTTTGGAAGGTTATCATGTGAATGTGGATGGGAGGCATGTGACCTCTTTTCCTTATCAAATAGTAAGTTGAAAAACCCATTGGAGTACAACAATTTTTGGATTTGTACCATCTCCACGTTCTTGTCCATGTTAAGCTAGTGCTGCACAGTTATTTGTTCACATTCAAGAAGCATTAAGGCATCAGTATAAAATTATAAATTAATGTAAGGTATAAATTCATGTTGTTGGACCAGGGATTTGTGCTTGAGGATGCAACTGCCTTTTCTGTAAATGGTGACATTGATGTGCATACAGTTGTTGCTGCTTCTTTGCCTGTCTCACATCCAAGCTTTTCACCTCATAGACTTCTAGACATGTCAGACAAATGGAAAGCTCCACCTTTGCCAGAAGGTCCTGTGGATCTTTTCATTGGGATACTCTCTACAGGCAACCACTTTGCGGATTGGATGGCTATTAGAAACACATGGATGCAGTCTAAACTTGTTAGATCATCAAAATTTGTGGCCCGTTTCTTTGTTGCCTTGGTATGTTGCACTGTACACTGCTTTCTGCTAGATTATTTTTTAAAAGAGTTGATAGGGAAATGAAATGATGAAATTAATTGTGTCATTGGAATTGCACTGGACATCAATGTAATTAAGAGGAAATATTATGACATAGGGGCATAGGATATCATATATCATCAGAGAAGATAATGACCTTCATATGGTGTATAAGATCCAGGACCAAGAGAACATGGAATATTCATCTAAGTCTAATACTAAGAAATGGGGAACCTTACTGACAATAACCTTTTTAAATGAACGAATGATAGGTAGAGAGGATTCACAGAATGCCATAGAGAGATTTTCAAACAGGCATCTTTATTGCTTCTATACTGGAATGCTTCCTGTCACTTCTTTTTTCTGTTTTTTTAAGTCGTTACAATTCGGTCTATCCTCTAATATTTCCAATTGAGGAGAGGTTGCTGTCATTTAGCTGACATGCTATTACATCAAGGCTAGGTTGCTTACAAAATGCAACTAGCTAATACAACAGGCACCTTGTAGTAGGCTGTGGAACGTGTCAGCTTGGGACAATTATAGAGTAATGGGGTCATAACATGAAGACCTCTCTTTTTGCTTATTGACTAAAATTGAAAACCAACATGCCAAACCTAGTAGGAATTTTGATCATTTTATATTATTAACACACTCGAGGAAACTGTTTTTTGTGACATTGAGTTGTTTTATACTTTGCAATTGGACTAGAGGCCAAACACTAAAATTTTTCCACCATTACAAAATGCAAGGAAGGAAGTCGATTATTGACACAATCTATGCTAACTGAACACATGGAATTGACCATTAGTTAAAATCTATGTATTTGTCAATCACAGAGTGAGTAATGGGGTCATAACAAGAAGACCTGTTTTTTAGCTTATTGACTAAAATTGAAAACCAACATGCCAAACCTAGTAGGAATTTTGATCATATTGTATTATTATTGTTTTTGAGGAAACTGTTTCTTTTGACATTGGGTTGTTTTCAACTTTGCAATTGAACTAGAGACCAAACACTAAATCTCGTCCATCATTACAGAATGCAAGGAAGGAAGTCAACATACAATTAAAGAAGGAAGAATATTTTTATGGTGATATGGTAATTGTTCCATTCATGGACAATTATGAGCTCGTAGTTTTGAAGACTCTTGCAATATGTGATTATGGTGTAAGTGATTTTCCTAGTTGTGGTGACCTTTCTATTGCTGTATTGTTTCAAATTACATTCTCTTCCCAAATGCATAGCCATAATTAATGCTATAAAAAATTGAGTTGCTGTTATTCATTCCTATTTAATTCAAAGTCGTAAATTGCCTTCTTTTTAAGTCTGTCAGTTGAGATTTCCAATTGCGTGCAGGTTCGGAGATTAGCTGCCAAATATATTATGAAATCTGATGATGATAACTTTGTAAGAATTGATGCTGTACTGAAGGAAGTCAATAGATTGTCTCGTGGACAACCTCTGTACATTGGAAACCTAAATTATTTTCACAAGCCCCTCAGGGTAGGGAAATGGGCTGTCACGTATGAGGTATAAATTTGTTTTTAAATGATCCTATGTTTGGTTATCAAATATGTTCTGAAGATTCAAGTGTTTCTTGAGTAGTTATATAAAATTGTAGGTCTCTGTCTGCACTTTAGAGAATTTATATATTAGAGTTTTTCTTAGTGGTAGCCTATCGTCTTCCCTAACAAATAGTTATTTGTGGACAGTTTCTCAAGTTGCAATTCTGTGGTATATTATAAAATAGCTATTTCAATTATTATGACCGAGAAACTTCAATTTTCACGGTGAAAAAGGGACTCAAAATTTGCCTGGTAAATGTTTCTTGTTTCTGTTGTTCAGGAATGGCCAGACGATGACTACCCACCCTATGCAAATGGGCCAGGATATATCATATCTCAAGACATTGCAAACTTTGTTGTATCTCAGCACAAGAATCAGAATTTGAGGGTAAAAATATTTCGCTGAAAATTCCTTTACCCACTTCCACCATGTTATTTATGCTTATTGTGATTTGGGCGTGTATTTTTTCTTGTGTGACCCAGCTTTATCTTCACAATATTTTTTTAAAAGATACACAGGCATCTCTTAACCAACGCCTGTAGGTGTCAGTTAAGTGACGCCTGTGTATTTTAAAAATACAATACCGTCGCTTAAGCGACACCTGGAGGTGTCGGTTAAGTGACGCCTATGTCCGGGAGGTGTCGGTTATGCGACACCGGTAGGTGTAAATGTTTTTGTGAAAATTTCGTCACCGTCGCTTTCTAAGTGTCGGATACTCGACGATTGACTGAGATGTCACTTAATTGACGGATTGGAAAGATGTCAGATAACAGACGACGCTCCATCGACGCTTAAAAAAAATCAATAGTGTCGTACATGCGACAGGGAAGTGTCGAAAATCCGACAATACGGCCGTCGGATTTTTGGTCGAAATGTAGTAGTGACACTAGTCACATGTGTTTGGATTGAATTCCAACAACCAACAAGATTCACAGTAAACGACAAGCCCAAGCCCATGTTGAATTTGTAGAGTAACAATTTCCAGGAACACACTCTGACCTTCGCAAATGGATACTTGTAGAATCTCATCGAGGAGTAGATGATTGAAACTTGTGTTGTCTTTGGCAAAGTTCGATCCGGTGTTGAATCCAAACATTCTAATGTGGAAGAAGTCTCCTCTAAGGAAGCGAATCAACCTCCATAACAAAAGCCTAATAAGTAATTGTGCTCATCAGAATTTACCAACTGATGAAGGGAAGCGCCAATGAAAGAACACACAAGTGCCAAATATATGGAGCACTCAACAGTGCCATAGTAAACGAAAGACCAAGCAATCAGTGCATATATGTTGCTTTAAGAGACAAAAATTGTCATCGATGGATTCTATATTGATTATACCAAATATACAAGTGCCACGAGAGGAGCTTACAAGCTAGACCATGCACTACATGATGTGAGCACATCAAAGGAAACTGCTAACTTCATATTTTTTTATCATGGTTTGGAAGCTGCCATCGAGCATGATGAGATGCATGGGTGTGTCTCTAGCAATTATTTCAAGTTTGAAGGATTTTAGGGTTCGGGTAACGATTTTTATCCAAAAGAAAATTTTGAAAGGACTACTAGATGTTCTGGGAATAGGGTTTTTGCATGATTTTGCAGATTTCAGATTTCTCAATGCATCAAGCAAGGAGATAACCTCAGATATCCTTAAATAGATGCCTTCTACCCGCTAAAGACTATTGTATATATGCTTAAGTGTTGCATGAGATCAATGTGAAATTGTTAATGTGGCTTGTATGGTGACTTCAATAAGGCTTCAAAGCAAAGCATTGGTGCTTTAGATTTCAATGGATACAAGTGCCATGATATTTTTGTTAATTTGGAGCAGTTATGTTTTCAGGTACTTTTAATTTTATGCATCCTTGATGGATGTTGTTCCATCAGGATGTTGTTGGATTTGACAACTTAATTATGGCGTGCATTAATATTTTGTCAAATTGCAATCGTCAGGCACTCCCACAGAGGGTTTCATAGAAGAATGTGCAAGGATATGACAGTTTTGCAATTTGAATGGGAGAAAGGGTCTTAGAGGCTCATATTTTCATTTACATTGTGTTGTTGATAGCTATTGGTATCCAACCTTTATAGTTTTCAAAGGATGTCTATGCTCCACAACGCAACACATTCGAAGCTTGAACATCATTTGTATTTTGTGAAAGATGCAGATCAACATTTGACATTTGAGGAGTTAGATCGGTTGTCAATCCCAAATTGCCAGGCATAAAATCAACAACAAAAAAATATTCAAATCACTTTAGTTTTCAGTTCGACAGTAGCATATTCAGATCCATCTTTCTAGGCAGAAGAGCAAAATAAGTTGCGGATTTTTAGCAGCCAATAAAAATCAATTCCATATTTGAAGGATTTGAAGGTAGCAGAGCTCATTTCAAATTTATATTTTTGGTAAAATAAATCAAGCATGTCCATATTTGATGGGCACAAAATCCATCTACTATCAAATCTTCTAGGAAACAAATTGATTCAAGATTGAAGGAAAAATAATAGTAATCTAGATCTAGATTTTCAGGGTAGAAGATCGGCATTTACCCAAAGTTGTTTAGCATTCCAATGCCAGGATTAGAATCCAAAAGAAGCGGTTCTAGATTATTTGCAAAAAAATCTGAGATTTATTTTAATGATAAACTTTCATTCCTAAAAGTTGGTTAGAGTGGGCTTATTGTATTTTTCTATCTGTTCTATTAACAAAGATGTAATAAGGGCTCAGTTCTAGGCCCGAGAAGTGATTTTGGGGAACATAGACCTGTGTATTTTGATTGTAATCCTAATGGCAGTTATCTCCTATTTTATTTTATTAAGAGATTTAGATAAACTCCATTACAAGTCTGTGTACTTAGTAGAACTAAGTTTCTTCCACATTGTTTGTCTTCTATTTCCCCAAGAAAAATATTCATCTAAAAAGAGTTGAGAATTCAATGAATGCACTAAAAAATAAACAAATAATATGTAATTGAAAATGTTTGGTAATCTTAAATATTTTTCTTGAATATTTCATATATTATTTCCTATATGGAATAGGAATATATGTCTTAATGAATTTGAATATTTTATATATTATTTTGTATATGCAATAGGAAAATGTTTGGTCATCTTAAATATTTTTCTTAATGAATTTGAATATTTCATATATTATTTTGTATATTTTAGAAAATCTTTTGACATTGAAATAGGTATCTCTCTTGAGTTGTGTTGTTATTAGGTTCCCCTAAAAGGTTAATAGGTTATTGCTAAGAGGAAATATAACAATAAATATTCATTAAGAATTAATTGTAATAAGGGTGTTAAGTATGGTTGTTCTCTTTCTCCTATTTTTTTTGGCATTTATATGGATGAAAATGAGCAATTTTTAGAAGATAAGAGGAGGGGTGCATTAGTAATAATATGGTCTGACTCATTATCACTCTCCTCTTATACAATGATGATATTGCTTTTCTTCTAAAAGTTAGGACAGGCTATAGAAGAGGTAGTTTAGAGCTTCCTTTAAATGATAATTCAGACTATAATGTGAGAAGCCAAAGTACCTAAGGTATGATGGATGGAGGGTTAGGATGAGAGGCATTAGAAACTTTAGGTTAGTAAGGAAGTTAGGAAATGGTTTAGGCTTAGGGTGAGCCAAGGTACAAGTAGTTTAAAGCTTCCCTGAATGGCATGGCAGTCTGAAAATAAGAGGGCCAAAGCCCTTGTTTCTGATAGGGGTAAGTGTTAGAGTGCTAGAATTAGGGAGTTTTTAGGCTAGGATGAGAGGGTTCTATCCTAGGAGATAAATGGTAGGGTAGGAAATGGTGAGGGGTTAGTCTTTAGGGCTAGTTCAAGTAGAATGGTAGGGCTGTAGTAGCAGCAAGATGGGCCAAAATTCTAACAGGGCGTCGCTATATATATATATTTTTTAAAAACCTATACAGAGTGTCGCTATAGCAACGGCATGACATGGAACTTTGCCTAGTCTTCCCGTCGCAGGTATAGCATCCCCGTCACTATTCTTGGGGTTTGCATTTTTTTTTAACTTATACAAAGCATGGATACAACGACGGCCAGGGGTGGATACAGAGATAGCACGGCGTGGATATAGAGACAGCAAGGCGTGGCTATAGCGACGTCTTATTCCTGGGTTTGCATTTTTTTTAAAAACCTTATACAGAGCGTGGATACAGAGATGGCTTAGACATCTAACAAAATATAGAACATTGTCGCTCTTGCACTGCAAATTAGGGGTCGTCTCTATTGCGACGGAATTGTTTCCACGAAAAAAAAACACATAGACGTGGCAATATCCATGCTTTTCCGTGGATATTGCCACGTTTTTCCGTGGCAAAATTGATCACTTGTACTAATGAAAGCATAACTAGATGTGTTTTTCCTATCATCAAGACTACCTACAAAATCACTGTCAATGTACCCTATAAGAGTACTTTCTGGTGTATGAGTGTACCATAGGCCATATCCAAGTGTGCCTGCAACATATCTCAGTATTCTTTTTCCAACTTTCCAGTGACAGTCTTTGGGAGACTCCATAAATCTGGAAATAAGACTAACATCATACATCAAATCAGGTCTAGTTGCAGTCAAATACATTAAACTACCTACCATTTGTTTATAGAGTGTATTGTTTATTGTTGGTTCATCACAATTCTTGGTTAACTTGGTGCCAAGACCTATAGGGGTTTCTGTTTCTACAAGTTTACATTTATCCATTCTGAATCTCTGGAAAATATCACTAGCATACTTATGCTAGCATATAAAAATACCTTTATCAGTTTGAGTAACTTCCAGGCCAAGGAAGTACTTCATCAGTCCTAGATCAATCATTTCAAATTCCTTTTTCATGACTATCATGAAATATTCAAGCATGAAATTACCAGTGTAAATCGTGTCATAAACATAAAGACATACCATTAATATTTTCCCTTGCTCTGTTTTTACATATAGAGTGGGCTCATTGCTGCTTTTGTTGAAACCATTGTTGATGAGGTAGGAGTCAATTCTACTGTACCAAGCTTGTGGAGCTTGTTTTAGCTTATACACTTTGTCTTCATGACCCTTGATAGTATAACTAGGTGGCTGGTCTACATAAACTTCTTCTTCAAGAATGCCATCAAGAAAGGCAGATTTCACATCCATTTGATACGCAGGCCATTGATTTTGTGCTGCAATGGAAAGTACAACTCTGATGGTATCCATCCTTGCTACGGTAGAAAAGGTTTCATCATAATATACACCATACTTCTATGCATAACCTTTTCCAACCAACCTTTCCTTGTGATTTTCAAGTTCTCCTTTTTCATTCAATTTGGTCTTATAGACCCATTTGAATCC
Organism: Pseudotsuga menziesii; assembly: GCA_001517045.1. Classification (NCBI taxonomy): domain Eukaryota; kingdom Viridiplantae; phylum Streptophyta; class Pinopsida; order Pinales; family Pinaceae; genus Pseudotsuga; species Pseudotsuga menziesii. Next base: position 383,123 of record LPNX010967223.1, on the reverse strand, counting down.
AATACTAGTTTTGTCTGCATGGATTTCAACAAGATCCCAAGTCTGATTTTTATCTATTGCATCAATCTCTTCATTCATGGATTTTACCCACTGTGCATCCTTCACTGCTTCATTAAAATATGTGGGTTGATAGGAGAAGAGAGAAAACTAAATTTGCTCGTCTAAAATTAGAATCTGTTCATTTAACTATCTCAAGTGTTTGGTTTTCCGGTTATGTGGTGGACCATCTCCTACATATTCTTGTTGTTGTACTTCCAATCTTGGAATTCTAATAGGTAGATCTAGTTGATATGAGTGATATTCATGTTGTATGTCTAAAGGATCACTCTAGCATTTGTCTTCAATGAAATTTACGTCTCTTCTCACCACAAGATTCTTGGTCACAGGATTATATAGCTTGTATGCCTTGTGGTGTTCACTATAACTAGTGAAAATGCAACGCTCACTTTTCTTGTCTAAATTTCTTCTGAGTTCATCGGGTATATGCACAAAGGCAACAGAACCAAGATGTGAGACACTAATATTAGTGCCACTCCATGCTTCTTCAGGAATCTTGTCTTGGACAGTCACTATGGGTGATCTATTGAGCAAGTAGATTGAACATCCAATAGCTTCAGCCCAATACTCATTTGACAACTTCTTGTGTGACAGCATGCTATAGGCCATGTTCATGATGGTCCGGTTCTTTTGTTCACAAACTCCATTTTGCTATGGAGTGTATCTGGTGGTGAAATGTCTATGGATTCCATGCTGCTTATAAAAGTCTGAAAACTCATGTGAATCATATTCACCTACACCATCTGACCTAAGCATTTTAATGGACTTTCCAGACTGCTTCTCAGTGAGAGCCTTGAACTCTTTAAACTTGCAGAAGGTCTCTGATTTGTGCATGAGAAAATAAATCCATGTTTTTCTACTAAAATCGTCAATAAAGGTCAGAAAATAAAAATTGGCTGCTATGGATTGGGTTTGCATGGGTCCACAGAGGTCTGTATGAACTAACTCAAGTTGCTCTTTGGCTCAAGATGTGGAAGTCGGAAAACTATCCCTATGATGTTTACCAGTGATATAATCCTCACAGGTGCTGGATTGTTTATGAATAACAGATAATCCTTTGACCATTGATTGTTTGTGCAGAATATTGAGACTCTTGAAGGGAAGATGACTGAATCTACAGTGCCATAACCATGATTCATCTTGAATGGAAACTATATGAGCTATAGGATGTGGAAGGTTGGAACTCCTAAGACTAAGAGGAAATATTCTATTCTTGGTCATTTCAAATTTGGCTATGAGTCTCTTACTGGGAGGTTTATCATAGATAGCACAATATGTATCATGAAACCTAACATCATACTTATTTTGAAGTAATTGACCTATACTGATCAAATTTACAGTCAAATGAGGTACATAAAACACCTCATGAATGGACATTTTTTCATTTTTCTTAGTAAGTATAGGAATAATACCTTTTCCTTTTGGTGGAACCAAAGCGTCATCTCCTAGCTTGATATTCGTGACAACAGAGGAATCCAAACTAGAGAATAATGAATTGTTACATGTCATGTGATTGCTACAACCGCTATTTAGTAGCCATAGATCTGAGCTATAGTGTTCTTCAGTTGCTTGATAAGACAGAAACATCACCTCCGATGACCCTTCTTCTTATTTGGAGACATTGGCTCTGCTATTGTTCTGGTTATTGTTCTAGTCTGCTTGCTTCTTTCTCCATTCTCGTTCATAGTGCCCATAGTTATTGTAGTAGTTACACTGAACATTGGACTTATTGGTCCATCTCTTGCCTCTTCCCCTCTGACCTTTAGAGTTGTGAGAGTGTTCTGAATGCTCTGAGTGTTCATGATTGTGACTGGTTCTATCTTCTGTAGATCGAGACCATTGGACTCTTCTTCCTCTACCTCGTCCTCCTCTTCCTTGACCTTTTTTGAGGGAAGCCTAGGTGCTAAATGCATTGGTCAATGATTCTTATTCTTGAGTGAATCGTGCTTCATGAGATAGAAGAGATCCAATCACCTATTCTACGGTGAACTTAGACAGATCTTTTGCTTCTTCTATGGCAGTCACTACCATAGCAAATTTCTGGGTGAGACACCAAAGAATATTTTGAGGAATGATTTTTTGTTCTAGCGGCTCACCATAGGTTTGGAATTGGGTTAGAATAATTGAAACCCTAGTCATTAACCGATCTACATTTTCTGACTCTTTCATCTTCAAAATTTCAAATTGAAGGCGTACGGTTTGCAGTCTTACCATTTTAATGCAATCGATTCCCTTATAAGATGATGCAAGTAGATTCCAAGCTTGATGTGCATAGGTAGCACATGATATCCGTGGTAAAATGGAATCCTCAATGCAACTTTGGATCATCCATGTAGCATTCTTCTGAGCATTATCTATTGCGGCTAGAGCAGCCGCTTCAGGTTCGTTAAACTTCGTTTCCACCATATCCCAACATTTGTTGAGTTGTAGAAATGTCTTCATTTTGATAGACGAAAATTCATAGTTAGCTCTGGTTAGAACAAGTTTGGAGATCGGCTTCAAAGAACTTGTATTAGCCATTGGATATAACTAAAAAAAATATATTTTCCCTTGCTTTT
>LPNX010967223.1:352187-380350 GCA_001517045.1 Pseudotsuga menziesii | reverse complement strand
TATATATATATATATATATATATAAACAGCAGTGCTCTAGGTGATCGACCAATGAGCGGTGGGGGCGGGCTGTGCCCAAAATCGGTGCAAGGATGGGCAGTTCATCACTTTTTCTAAACACAGGAAGAGCATTGGTACCACTTCTTGCCTCTTCAATATGTACGGTGGCACCACATTTCTCCTATGTGAAAGGAGTGGTTCCCATGAGAGGTAACACTCTTTTTTTTAATTAATGTCGTACATCCTTGCCTAAAAACAAAATCCCAAGCTAGGATGCCTGGGTAAATTGATATGGAACAATGGAGATCTCTGGAAAACTCTGGCAATAGCTTTAAATGGATATTTCTGGCAAACAATGGAGATCTCTTTTTTTTTTTAAATCAATGCAAATCATATCAGAACTAAAAAAATCTAGCAATAGCTTAAAAAATGGAACGTCTAGCAATATCAGATCTAAAACAAAATATGTGCTTCAAGGTATGGATCTGGAGGTGGTAGATGTTAGGTATAAATCCCGATTCAATGTTCTATTCATGGCTAAAACATTAATTTATATATTACAATGAGGCTGTTGAGAACCAGCCTTTTCACCTTCCCATGCAACTATTCAAATTCCTATTTATTTATTTATTTACAATAATCTTGACGGATTATATTCTAACAATCCCCCTCTTAATCCGAAGGGGTGTTCGTAAGTCCGAGCATGTTTCTGAATCTTTCAAACTTTTCTCGTCCAAGCGCTTTGGTGAAGATGTCTGCAACTTGATCATTTGTGGAACAATGTCGAAGATGGACTATCTTGGCCTCTACATGATGTCGAATCAAATGATACTTTGTGTTGATGTGTTTGGTTCGATCATGGAATCTAGGATTCTTAGCCAGCTTGATTGCAGAAGTATTGTCAACCAACAATGGAGTGGAGTTCTCTTGTTTTTCTTGCAAATCTTCAAGTATCTTCCTAAGCCATACTATTTCTTTCATTGCTTCAGCTGCAGCCACATATTCTGCTTCTGTTGTTGAATCTGCTGGAACTGACTGTTTGCATGATCTCCATGAAACACCTGCTGATCCAAGACTCATAGTGTATCCAGAAGTTGATACTCTTGTCTCCTTATCGCCATCAAAATATGAGTCTGAGTACCCAATAAGTTTGAAGTCATCCACTTTAGAGTACTTGAGTCCAATGTCTTGAGTCCCCTTCAAGTATCTTAGAACCCTCTTTGCAGCTGACCAGTGTCCTTCACAAGGTTTATGCATGAACCTTGAAAGTATGCCAACAACATAAGAAATATCTGGTCTAGTTGTTGTAAGGTAGATAAGACTTCCTACAAGTTGTCGATACTTGGTCGCATCTTCAAATTCTTTTCCTTCGCTTGATGTGAGCTTCATTTTCTGTTCCATTGGAGTAGATATAGGATTGCAATCTGTCATGCAAAATTTGTTTAGTAGTTCTCCAACATATTTTTTCTGAGATAGGAATATGTACTTAGGATGTTGAGTGACTTCAATTCCTAAGTAATAGTGGAGATGTCCCATATCTGTCATTTCAAAGATCTTTTTCAAATCTTTCTTTATGGATGCTATATAGCTCTCATTGTTCCCTGTCATCAAAAGATCATCTACGTACACCACAAGATACACAACAGATATTCCAACTTTCTTTATAAACAGTGTTGCATCATCAAGATCAAAATGTTCAAAATTTAGCTTCAAAAGATGCTCGGTTAGCTTTTCATACCATGTGCGAGGTGCTTGTTTTAGGCCATACAAGGATTTGACAAGATTGCATACCTTTTGTTCTTTTCCTTTCACAACAAAGCCTTCTGGCTAAAACATGAAGACATTCTCTTTCAAATCTCCATTCAAGAAAGCAGTCTTCACATCCATTTGATGAACTTTCCACCCTTTCTGAGCAGCTAAAGAGAGTAAGGTACGGATGGTAGCCCATTTTTCTGTAGGAGAAAATGTTTCTTCATATTCAATTCCTTCTTTTTGTGCATAGCCTTTTGCTACAAGCCTCGCTTTGTGCTTGTCAAGTGAGCCATCTGATTTGTATTTGTTCTTCTACACCCACTTGCAGCCAATTGGTTTGGTTCCAACTGGAGGGTCAACCAGCTTCCAAGTTCCATTCTTTATGAGTGCATCATACTCATTCTGCATAGCTTCTTTCCACTCAACTCGAGTAGAATCTTATTCAAAGGAAGTTGGTTCAAAGTTAGCAGATAAATTAAATTCACAATCAAATGATACATCCATGTCATCACCTGAATTATCTGCTTCTCCTCCATGTATTTTTGAATTTCTTGTTCCCGTCTTTCCAACTTCATCTGGATGGACACTTTCAAGTGTCTTTGTGGCCCATTTAGGAATCTTCTGTGATGGTCTTGGTTGATCAGCTAGTGGAGCTTCATCATTGATTGAGAGTCTTTCAATTCTCTCAATCACATCATACAGTTGAACTTCTTGTTCAAGTGAAGTAGTAGGAACTTCTTCATGCGAGGGAGTTGGTGCTTCATATGGAAATTCCAAAGGTTGATCCAGAATAGGAATCCCCCCTTCAAGATTTGGAATTTCATATTCATTTTCATAATAGTTCTTTGGATGAGGATAATTTTCCAGATGCTCAAGCCGTCTCTCAATGGACTGGTCATTTTTATTAGTTTCAAGAAAAGTGACATCTCTGGAAATAACAAATTTCTTCTTTATCTCATCATACAAACGGTATGCCTTGGAGTATTTTTCGTACCCCAGGAAAATGCACTTTCTGCTTCGAGCACCAAGCTTGTTTCTTTGCTCCTTCAGAATCAAGGCATAACAGGTGGAACCAAAAACTCTGAGATGCCTGACTGAAGGGAGATGGCCAAACCACATTTCATGTGGAGTCTTGTTATCAAGTGCATTTGATGGACTTCTATTTCTCAAATGTGCTGCACATATTACTGCATCACCCCAAAACATTAGTTTTACATTCTTGAAAAACATCATTGAGCGAACCATATTCATTATGGTTCTATTCATTCTCTCTACTACACCGTTTTGTTGAGGATTGTAGGGAACGGTAGTCTGATGTGCAATTCCATGTTGACAAAGATAAGCTTCAAAAGCATTTGAAGTGTATTCTTTTCCATTATCAGTACGAAGTGTACCAATTTTTTATTGTGCTTGTTTTTCAATCAATGCATGAAAGTCTTTGAATGTTTGAAATGCTTCTGATTTTGTCTTTAAACAGTATGTCCAGCACATTATTGAGTAGTCATCAACAAATGTCATAAAATACTTGTTCCCATTAGCTGAAGGGGTTGGCATTGGGCCACACAAATCAGAATGTACTAACTCTAATTTCCTACTTGCTCTGAAATTAGATTCATGAAATGGCAGCTTACTATGTTTCCCTAAAATACATGCATCGCATTTATTCTTCTCTTTAGGAATGGTGGGCAAGCCAAATACACCATTCTTTCTCAACAAACGAAGACTGTTATAATTTAGATGACCAAATCTTGCATGCCACAACGAACTAGATGAAATATTACCTTCTCCATGCTGAGAGAGGTAGGCATAGTTCTGAAATCTTACGGATGAACGCTTGAGCTTCAGCAGCTTCCCATCTTCGTATCCAGTCATGATGACTTGGTTGTCAGAGGACTTTCTTATTTCAACTATTCCATCAAACATGTGGATGGAATGGCCTTGCTTTCGAATCTCCACCAAGGACAGCAGGCTTCTCTGCAACTCTAGAAGATAGAGAACGTTCTTCAACAAGAAATCAGGGAATCCAGGCATTTTCAGTCGAATCGTGCCCATTCCCTTTGGTTTAATACTTGACTTATCTGCAAAGTAAACTATGCCATATATTGTTTCATTCAGTTCTTCAAAACAGTCTTTTCTAAATGTCATATGTGATGTTGCACCAGTATCAAGCAGCCAACAATATTTGTAAGATGAGATAGAAGTCATTTCATTAAATCCAAGATTACAATGTGCAACAATACAAGAATCAGAAGATTTACTAGCATTTTGGTCATCTTTCTTCTAGTTATGCTTGTCTTTGATGGAGTCCCATGAAGCCCAACACTGATCTGATGTGTGCCCAGTATTTCCACAACGCTTGCACTTTGATCTTTTTCTGGAGTTGATTCTGCCCCCTCTGCCTCTCTTGCTGCATTCTCCCTTGGAAGGGTCTTTGGATTGGTCTTTGCCAGCTAGGGCAGCACCAATACTAGATGCCAAAGAGTGCATATTTACAACTGTTAGTGTAATTTACAAAGAGAAACAGAAAAATAATAACCTTGCAGGTCTACAGTCTCTGCCAAGGTGAATACAATGCAAGCTTCAAGTGAGCATACACAAGCTTCTTCAGTATACAAAATATACGAGCTTCAAATACACAGCAGCATTCCTTGTTATACAATATATACTCTACAGAATACCAGAAGCTAATATATTAGTGTGCAAAGGATATAGGTGCACAAAAAAAAATCAAGCACCAAACTATATACTTCTGCAAAATCAAGTGATTAGCAGCAGCAATTATTACCAGCAATTGTCAGGAACTCTTGAGATGGCAGCAGCAATCTTCACACAATGGAGTTTGCATCCATATTCACTCAGTGAGGAGATAGCACTCTCCTATTTCAATAGAATCCATAATGATGTCAAGAGAATGCACCATGCATGCATCACACAAAGAAACAAGGGTGCAACACTAAGAGAGACAAGGCAGCTCTTGGTTGCAGCTATACTTGCTGAGGCGAAACGAAACTCTTCATATTGTAGTAGCTTTAGCTTCAAATTTATCACAATGTTGGAGGAAGATCAAAACAAGTTCCAAAAGAGAAGTTCACATCGTTCCAATGCTACAGTTAAGACTGGCATAATAATTACAAAAATACCAGCAATTTTACCCTTCAAATTCATAGCCTTCAATATAAATAGCTCGAGCTCATACGTAGCATATCATTTTTCCATTTAGTCAAATACACAGCCCCATACATTAGACAGCACTGGCAGCACATAAAAATTAGAAAACTCCACGCTGTTGGTAGAGCAGCATATGCTCAACGCATATAAACTAGGGTTTTTGTATGAAGTTGCAGCATTCTTCTCCAACACATCAAAATAATATATACACAACGCATATATTATTTCTTCAACCTCCAACGCAGGCAGTCTGGCAGTCTCCAAGTCTTCAATTCGCAGTCTTCTCACAAATGCAGCATTATTCTCAACTCTCCACGCTGGCTCCAGCCACACCATAGCACACGCAGCAGGCAACAATATTTATATATCAGTCAGCACTGATAGGTATTCAACGTTGGTTGCAATCTTTCCAACGCACCAATTTTCAGGCGTCCTTCAACGCAGGCACCAGTTTTCAGGAAGCATATAACACATCATAGATTCTCCACGCTCACCACACTAGGAAAAAATTAGGGTTCAGCTCGGTCTGCAAAAATTAGGGTTCAGCTCGCAGCAGTTCCAGCATTCTAGCCATATACATTGCACTGTGCTCCACACAACCTATCAACACTTCAACGCAGGCTCCAGCATTCACGTCCTCGGCCTCGACAATGCCGGGAAAACCATGATTCTCTATCGACTGCAGATGGGAGAAGTGGTTTCCACTGTTCCAACAATTGGATTTAATGTTGAAACAGTCCAGTATAACAATATCAAGAGTGCGTTGCCATCTCGTGTGATGTAATTCCGTAATGGAGAGTGGAATGATTTTTCTGAAAATATAACTACTTCTCTAAGGGATGTATTTCAATCTGGAAAATCAGTTGTGGAGGTGTCAATTGACAGCTCCTTGAATCTGCTTGATTTTCTACGGATGATTCAGATTGATCTGGCTACTGGAACGGAGCGGTCGATTGCTGAACGCAGATATAATAATAATACTGCTTCTATGCTGCTGTAGCAACATCCAGAGCTCCAAACTCTGGTTCTAAGACAAGGGGGCGTGAAAGGAAAGATTGAACATACTAGAAGAATCAAGCTCAAGGCCGGTTCTAATGGCAAGCGAGGCACAGTACAGAGGCTCCAAACGGTTTGCAGGCTCGTCATTCTATTACCATTTTAATGGAGATGTAGATTATCAGCAAAGACAACGAGAAGTTCAGCATCATGGCAAGAATTATGTGGGCTAGAATGGCAGAAGTCGCGACTCAGGATAATCACCAGAATAAGCCACATACAAAACGCTCAACTCATTAGGGTTTCCTCAGCACACAAACTCAATCATGAACGAATTTGCATGCGACTCGACTGGCAGACTGATGGAGCAGTCTAGCAATGGACTGGCAAGAAGAATGCTAGGAATGGGCAGAAATGCAGCAGGAGTTATGGCAAACAGCCCTACTCTGATACCACTTGTTAGGTATAACTCCCGATTCAATGTTCTATTCATGGCTAAAACATTAATTTATAGATTACAATGAGGCTGTTGAGAACCAGCCTTTTCACCTTCCCATGCAACTATTCAAATTCCTATTTATTTATTTATTTACAATAATCCTGACAAATTATATTCTAATAGCAGATCCGAATGGATCAAGATCTGTTCCACAAGCAAGAAACAAAAATGGATTCAGTGTCGTAGGGATCCACTTTTTTTTAGGGTTAGAGACAACCCAAATATCAGATCTAGAAAATAATAAAAAAATAGAAAAAAATAGTGTTGTAGCTTCGTAGGAAAGCAACTTCCAAATGGATTTGCTTCCTGAGAGTGCTTTCCACTATGTGAAAAGGCTTACCCCAACAATGGACAGATCAGGCCGTAAGCTCTGATACCACGTGAAAGAATATAATGAAGCAACAAAAGCACTATGGGCATTTGATTCCCTTCTCATTATTAAGAGCATATTAAATAGGAAATAGAAAACAACAATACTGTGTGCGAATACCACAGGTGAGTAAATACCGTGGGTTACCTAACTCACTAACTTAACTATTGGTGAGATTACTCTCTTCAACAACATTCTAGCTAGATTTGAAAAATGTATCACCCTTGTTTGTCCATCAAATAGTGGTGAAACAACCTCATCTCAAAATGTTGGATTGAAAGACATCAGTGAAAAGGTTTCAATCCTGGGAAGTTTTTAGTCACCAAAGGGGTAAACTTTGGGACTCCTTGAGAAAACGTGTGCCTAGATAATTGATGCTTATGCATGTTTTTGTATTTTTGTTGTAGCATTTACCCTTCTCAAATTGCTAGATCTTAGTTCTGTGTAAATATGGGAATACATATGCAACAAGTTCTAGGATTTCCCTATGTATTGTAATCAGATATAGATGTCTCTTAACCTATGTACATGGCAGTTTTGAGGATCATTGTTGGAGGGATGTGAATGGTTTTGTTGACTCTTGGTGGTCGTGAGATATTTACCAATTTCCTGTCAATTTTAATGATCCATTCCAACCTTTTTCTGTGACTGAGTGGATTCATACCAAGATCATTGGCTAAGAAGTTTCTGGAACATGGAACATGTTGGTTGTTTGTTTCCAACTATTCTCAGAGGAGATGATTGGGAGGTTTTTCATATTGCAAATTACAAATTCACTGACCAATAGTGTTCTCTCAAAAGGTGATTCTGAATCATGGCAGTATTCTAAGTTGACATTATAACTTATGACAGATTGTCACTAACATCTCAATCTATTAGATTGTCTTGCACAACATGTATCAAGTATAAATAAATTTGATAAAGTGATGAAATAAGGTCAACAAGAGGCATCTTCCACTTGTATCCTAGAAAACTCTCTCACATCCCAAGGACCGAGGAGTTTGGGTCATCAAGCACTTGGAAATTTTTGCCAGCACCATGGCAGCCAAAAGAACCTGGAATAGTCTATAGTATAAGTCCTTTCCTATTAATATAGTTTTGAGTGTTTCTCTTACAAAAATAAATACAACAACTAGATGAAGCAGGCATTAAGGTTGAGGAACATGATGCTAAGGTAGAGCTATCAAGCAATTTACATCCAAAATATAACAATGTTCAGACTCAGCCATCTTTTTCTACAATCCATAGAATAGAAAATCATGAGGATAATAATGAAAACATTGATAAAATGTCTTCTTCGACATTGGCAAAGGAACATCAAAATAAAGTATAGAAATAAAGGTTTTTTATTCCACAGCTCTTATGTATGTAAATTCTCATTTTTTTCACCGTTTTAATCAAATTAAGTGATATCATAAAGAAACTATGGAAATTATACATGTACTATAAATAATTCTCTATTGTATTGATTCTTATTCCAAGATTTAAAATCCAATGGAAACAACAAGCTTATGATAGTTGGTAAAGTCTTTCACAAGACTAATTATTATTGTTCATTGCCTTGAATAAGTTTCATATTGTTTCTTGAACAAGTTTGTGAACTAAATAAAATAGAGATGAAAATGGATCCTATATATGGAATATCTTACATTTCAAGGGAATATGGTAAAAGACCTTTTGATAACCTTGTTTATTGTTATCTTCTATTTTGTTATTATGATCCGAAGCCCATTATTTTGATCTTGTGTGCCATCCATCACGTCACCTAGTTATTATTGTATTGTATTTGTAATTGTTATCATATATTAGACAAGGGAATTGTGCAACATTCCTATATAGGTAAGTATAAACTTAGTATTTTAAATTTTTTTATCTATGTATTCAATATATCTTTTCATGCTCAAAAAGGGATTTATGTGGAATTTCTTTTTAGATTAATTCTAAATTTTGTAAGTGACATGATTTTTGTTCTTTTAATGGTGGGATATTCATTGTGAGTATTTGTCATCTTGTTCTTTTGTTGTAGGTCGTTAATGATTTATTGGATCTAATTGGACAAAACTTGAGAGAAAGAGAGGATACCCACGCATATTGACCTTTGGAAATATGTCTTAGAAGTGTGTAATGGTGAAATTACAACAACATATTGAACTTGGTTTCTTTTTTTTATTGAATTAAGCACATATCAATTGTTTCCTTAATTACCATGTTTTCATGCCCTTATAGTTATCCATTGTTTTATAAATTGTATCTGAGCAATAAGTCTAGGTGAATGAGGAATGAGTATATTTACCATAACGACTTGAATATTGGAAATTATGATAAGTCTACTAGAAAATAAAAATTGATAAATTGATGAATTCAAAATATTAGCCTATCATGGAGAAATAACACTCCATGCCACTCATCAAAATCTTAGTTTATAATACCTGTCAAAATAGACAACTTTTGGTCCATGAAACCACCAAGCACGGGTGTCCCTAGAGGTACTTAGATGCCACAAGTCCAATATAATTGGTTTTTTGTCAATTTGAGCCTTAGTTTTTGAGTTATGGTGAGTTTCAGCTCACTTCCCAAGTCCATTCACACACACTGGAAAATTTCAAATGAGGCATTAAAAACAAACCAAGCAATAGAATTGAGATATGTTACCTAGGGATAGATCACTATGATTCCCATGCACTCGCTCAACACATTTTTCAAAATGTTGGCCTATTGTGCAAATATTACATTCCATGTCACTTAGCAAAACCCTAGTTTAGAAAATCGTGAAAATAGACAACAATTGGTCCATGAAGGCAACAAAAAAATGGGTGTCTTTAGTGGTAAATGGATGTCACAAGTCCAACAGTTTCAAATTTTTTTATTGGAGTCTCAAATTTTAATTTATGGAAATTTTCATTGCGTTTACAAATTTCATTTAGGGACACCACGTAAATTTTAACCAAAGCATAAAAACCAAATTCAGAAATGAAATTGAGTTACGTTTCCTCCTCACTACAACAAATCCTCGATTAGCATCCCTTCTTAGTGTATTTTTTTTACATTGAGTGGTCAAAATAGACACCAAATGGGACACGTCGTGGAAAAACCCTAAAGCATCTCAAAAAAAATATTTTTTTCTTCCTAGATAGCATCCTTTATGACGTCCTAAATAGTGTCTATTTTTTTGCTTCTAAAATAGCGTCCAACTTTGCTTCCTAAACAATGTCGAGGTTTGCTTCCGAAATAATGTCATATTTTTCTTCCTAGAGAGTGTCTTCTTTTACTTCTTAAATGAAATCCCCGTTAGATCCATATTTTCATCTTTAATAGCACCATGTTAGCATCCAAATTAGCATCCAATATTGCATCCATTTTTTCTACCACTTTAGCATCCCATTTTGCACCATGTTTTACTTCGAAATGTGCGTCAATTTTCACTTCCAAATTTGCACCAATTTTTTCTTCCTTTTTTGCATCATGTTTTTCTACCAAAATGACGCCAAATATTTCTTCTATTGTTGCACCATACTGTTCTTCCTATGTAGTGCCATGTTTTGCATCCAATGTAATGTTTTATTTTAATACCATATCAATGCAATGTTTGGCTTCATCATTAGCACCATGTTTTGCATCATTTTTAATGCCTAGTTTTGCATCTTATTTTTCCACCATATCAACGCCATGTTTGGCTTCATCATCAGTGCCACATGTTGCATCATTTTAATGTCCAATTTCTCATCTCTCATCTTTTTGGCACTAATTTAGTCATTTTTAGTAGTTTTATATATGAGTTTTGGTAATTTTGTTTGGTCACTTATTTCTCATTGTTTGGCCACTTATCTCTTATTTTTTTATTACTAATTTAGTTTTTTTAATCGATATTATAATATCATTAGGGAATGGATTAATCAAACCACCGACCTCCTACTTGTAAGGCAGTTGCTCTTCCATTGAGCTAGCACCCTTTAAGAATTTGGGAACCTAACTTACAGAGTCCTCTATAATGGTAAAATGGATCAATACACAACTTTGAGTATCTAATGGTCGGCAAATAATCATGGATTGTATAAGTTCACAATATATGATAAATAAGGTTATGAAATCCATAAACCTTTTGTAGGAATTTTGAACAAAACTCAAGAAATTGGCTTAATGGGATTACAAAAATCACTATTCCATAGAAACTATAAGTGTTCACTATATGAGACCTATCAACAACAATTATCTTAGTGTGAATGCCAAGGATTTAGCATATAAGCATGATCATTCTAGATCCATGTATACGTGGAGCAATAAGGATAATCAAAAGAGGATGATCAACCCAATAGTTGGTTCTTCACATGGATCCTATCAACCATGGGATGAGCAAAGTTCCTTCTTCCATCAAGATAATGAGTATCCATGAGGACAAATGGTTAGGATATATTGTGATTCCAATTCATAATTTTTATTCGCTTCCCAGGGTGATGTTATAGTGTTTGCACTAAGATATCTACATGATCCCCAACAACATTGGATATAAGCATATTCATGGGTCCATAGAGTATAGCATGAGGTTGTTTTTTTATCTTTTTCTTTGGAAAATAGGGCATGATTTGAAACACTAGGAGAAGGAATAGAATCGGATATACTTAACAAACTATAATCATGATAGGGTATAGGAATATACTCTATAGTCATTGTACGGATGTTGGAAATTGATATAACTTCCTGAGGAATATGAACAACATCCATTTAAGTATGAATGCAAAACCTTCCATGGCATAGGAGTAGTTGATGAAAGTGAGCTTACTATTTCTAACGTAAAGAAAAAAAGAAGCCAAAAATGGAAGCTCGAGGGGGATACACATAAATGCATAAAAACCTGTCCCTTTCAGGAATATTCCTTTCACTGAGGTGATGAGACCTTGGTGGAGAGTGGTCTAGAGATGGTGTATGATAAATTCAAGCATAACAGTAAACCTGGATGAATCCACAACCTATTCTCACACATTTAGGTGTTCCCTCTTGTCCATGAATTCTTGCAGCAATATGACTTTGATTAGGATGGGGAAGTGTACTCTTATCAACAAAATGACCATGAATTGATCCTCTTAACAAACTTCTTATTGGAGTTCTGCTTCGACTTTTCAAAGGACTTTGAGTGAGGTGTTTTCATGAATGCCTACTCAAACTCCTTTGTGGGATCCTGCTTAAAGGACTGCAAGCAAACACACTTGGGATCCTACTTAAAGCCCTACAACTTGGGATCCTACTTACAACCTTACAAACAATTACACCTAGGATCCTACTTACAACAATGCAAAAAATCACACTTGGGCTCCTTCTGACAACCCTGTGAAAAATCACACCTGGGCTCCTACTCAAACTCATTCAAGGAATTCTACTTAATACCCTTCTTGGACTTCTTCTCATACTCCCGCTTGAGATTCTCCTAGGAATCTCACTCTTGCTCCTGCTCAAGATATTTCTAAGGCTTCTTCTGAAGCTTCGTCTAGGGATTTTGCTCAGACTCTTTCGAGGGCTCCTACTGGGACTCCTTGGAGAGAAAATTCAATTTATTAAATTAACAAGACAACAAAGTGCATAATGTACAATTATAAAACACCAAACTATATGAAATAATATATATACTAAAGAATGCCAATGTAAATAACATAAATAAGATAATAATTAAATGAGGTTAATAATTAAATTAAATAATAATTGTTAATTATTATAGTAGTAGTTATTAATGTGAAGGGACATAACTCTTCATTATGATATGCTCAAGCCATATTAAAGGCGATCTATGTTGTAATATCCTATCATCTTTTTATCTATCCAATTATCAATATATATTTGTCCTATTAATGGCTTATCGAATATTGCAGGTGTTCTGGTAATATTGTTTGTGTGAAGTGAATAAATATTCGCTCAATTTGGTATCAAAACTATACAGCCCTTGGCAATTATTTACACTTTGTGAAAATTTATTTTTTAGGGTTTCCCTAAAATATTGGACATTGTCCAAAAAAAAATGTTAAAAATAAAAAGAAAAAAAAAAGTAAAAAAAAATGAAAAGATAAAAGTAAAACAAAAAAGAGAGGGTAAAAGTGAAACCACACCTGGTTTCTTAAAGTGGCTTTGGGTTTGAATATAAAAGTACATAATAATTACTAGTGAAGAGAAAGTGAGATTTGAATTTAGGTGGGGAATATAACACTTATTCCTCCCAACCACCCAATCTACTCACATTTTACAAAACTTAAGGAAAAAAATAATAAAAATGCATAATAATTGCTACTAAAAAAGCAAGTGAGATTTGAACTTAGGTGGGGAAGGTAACAATCATTCATCCCAACCACCCAATCTACTGGCATTTTACAAAAGTATTGGAAAAAAATAGAAGTTAAGGACTAGAATTTGGAAGGTTATATATTATTTTATATAAATTAAGCTTAATTATTATTATTATTATTATTTTATTAAAGTAATAATTATTTTTGGAAAAAAAATGGTTATTTGACCTAACAATAAATAGTCGAAGAAAGTTTTTTCCAAAAGAGACATATTGAGAATTATTACAGGTTTTGTATCTACCATTCTAGAAGAAAAGAAGACAAAAGTGAAGTAGAAACATAGTCACAAACAATGGCTACTACATATTCAGAAATGAAGGAACAACTACAAACAACAACATACAAGTTAGAAAAATATAAGGTGATCAATAAAAGTCTACAAGCTAAGGTTGAGATGCAAAAGTGATTGAAAGAGTGGAAAGATGATGAGAATCTCCGCTTATGGAATCAAAATTGACAGCTACAATGAACCATGAGAGATAACAAGAAAATGTTATCTAATCAAGATAAATAAATATCATGTTTAAAAATTAATAATATAAACCTAGAAGACCAGATCAGAAAGTCAAAAAATGACAACAAATCACCATATGGATGTGACAATGAATTAGAAGAAGAAATAAAGAATCTAAACAAACTCATCATGGAAAATGATGTTGAATTGGCGCAAGTCAGGATGAAGTTAGAAAAATCAAGAAGCAAATTTACGTCATCATAAATAGAAAAAAAAAACTCTTGCAGTAGTATGATGACAGCAAGAAGCCACATAAGTTAGAACTGACAAAAGTCAACAAGTTTTTATCAAGCCATTCCAATGAAATTTTTAGATTAAGTAATCATAGCAAGACACTAGTCACAAAAATTAAGAAGTTGAAAAGTAATCGGAAGATAGAACAATCTATAGAAAACATTGAAGGAAAACTTCTAGACAAACGGGAAGAAAATCATTGTATCAGAAGGCATACCAAAGATCTTAACGAATAACTTAAGAAGTATAAAGATGACAAAAAATCATATGTAGAAGTGATTAAGAAGTTTGAAAATGATAGCATGCAATTAGAAAAAAAGTTGGAAAAGATACAGAACGAAACCTTAAAACATCAAGAGACAAAAATACAACTTTATGCTCAGATCAATGCTCAAAATATGACACTCGTAAAAGAAAATGACATTGTGAAAATTCCATATCGACACCCCAACCATAAAAATAGATATTCTAAAAAGTGGGAAATGTCAAAAGATAATGGTACCAATGTGATCAAATCTACTAATGATAGATCAGTATGGAATGCCACCAGTCTACAACAAATCAATTTGGGATAGATTGATTCATCCACATATCGAAAGTTGTGCTGAAATATTAGTATTTCGTATCGACATGTCTCGTCAGCTACAATAGCAAAAAAAATGATGCAAAAACATTATAAAGATTTGAGGACAAAGGCTTTCTAAGGGAGTGGCAATGTAACGAACTTAAATAGGATAATAATTAAATAAGGTTAATAATTAAATAAAATAACAATTGTTAATTATTATAGTAGTAGCTATTAATGTGAAGGGATGTAACTCTTAATTATGAAATGCTCAAGACATATTAAAGGGGAGTTATGTTGTAATATCATATCATCTTTTTATCTATCAAATTATTAATATATATGTGTCCTATTAATGGCTTATCAAATATTCCAGGTGTTCTAGTAATATTGTTTGTGTGAAGTGAATAAATATTTGCTTCAGTCAAGATAATATCATAAACAAAATTATAGACCTTAATAACACTTCCATGACATTCATAGATCATTGCAATAAAAGGGGAAAGGAATACTGACCTAGAACTGCTAGGGGCATGACTCTGTGGAGATTGAGAATATGGAATCTTATGTGCCTTAACTTCAAAAACATCCATCTGTTTGGTTTTTTCCTCATTTTCTTTCACTAATTATCCTTCTTCCACAATATCTTTAACCACAATTCCTTTTTCTTCCTCAATGTATTGCTTGTCTAAAGTTTCTTTCATTGGTAATGCAATTAGTTTTGCTAGAATGAAAAAAAAATTGTAGTGAGATGATTTTCCATATAAGTTATTGTTAAGAAAATAGTTTCCAAATAAATTAACATGAATATCTTTAGCACAATTATTTCAAATTTCATGATATGCAGTTAAAAAACCTGCAACGACCTAGAGTAAACTCTAAATTTGAGAGATAATAAAACCACCTTTACTACTGAAAATTTCAGCAAAAGCTAAACTAAGATTTAAGAGTTATGCAATTAAACCTTTCACAAATAATATACTATGATATAAAAGGGACATTAATCCTATATCACAAGTAATCAAAGCCAGAAAAGAAGCAATTTATGGTCTGTGGAAACATAGGAAAAGTGACATCATAGAAGAAAGAGTTTTCCAAGAGGTACCGCAATTTTTAATGGTGCCCATTAAAATTTTAATTTTAATTTATGAAAATTTTACATCTAATGCCTTCAAAAAAATTGGAGAATAGAAATTTGGTTAAATTGTGACCATTGTATTCCAGCAAAACCATATTATCAAACCCAACATCATCATTTCTATTAGTTCCACAAAATGCTTTATGAGAGGAGGAAAGCTAAATATTAAGTTGATAAGGAACTACCACTTACCAGAAAGTTGAGGGTTCTCAAATCCACAAGAGTGTGTCTTTTATTTCACACTTTTCTTACCATCCTCACTGTCACTATCACTTTTAGTATCACTCTCACTTTCGGTCTGACTCTCACTATCACTACCACTGCTATAGTCACTATCTGAGCTCCTGCAATTCAAAAATAAATCTTTAAACACTATTAGAAAAATGAATTATGTATGTAAGACATGAGACTTCATTTTCATATTCCTAGGTCAATGAATGAAGAATCCATACCACTTGGACTTTTGTCTTAATCTCTTCACTTGTTTACCATGACGTTTCCCTCTCTACTTGTCCTTCTGTCGCTTTGTATGCCTATGCTTGTTTCTTCTTGATGAATTTTTCTTTCGTCTCACCCTATCATATTCACTTGAAGTGCTAGTATCATATGACAAGGAAGAGTTCCATTCAGACTCACTATCAAAAATGTCTTAATTTGAATCAATGTCTCATGAGGTATATGAATAAGAAGAATAATGATGTCACCTCCTCTTTTGTCGGTCCTTACACACCTTCCTATTCTTTTTCCTTTTACACATTTTTCAACTATCATCATTTGACGATGTTTCTTTTGTAGAATTATGTTTCTTTCCTTTCTTTTTATCTGGAGATAAATCCAAATTTTCATATCTGAAAGGAATAAAAGAAAACCATTTCTACAAATTACATTAAACATATCAAAGAGTTATAACATTTATGGCCAGTTAAATATTCAACAATGGCATAGCATGATGCTTACAACTTAAAATATAAAAGTACCTTCATCAACTACAACTATATAGTATTAAGTTATTATTATTTTTGGTATTTCTCTTAAAATAGGGATGGTTTTCCAATTTATTGTGATAAAATAGGGAAGAAGCTTTCAGAATTTAAAAAATACATTGATCAAATGGTTATTTTTCTCAGTAGTCAAAGTTGTAGCATTTTCTAATTTTCTAGGGGCAAGCTCAATGATTTCTTTAGCCAAATACCCTTGTATATGAGTTGGATGGATATTTTGTCAAAATTGGTTTCAATGTCCCCTGCTTCATTTCATTTGTAAATGGGTTGTCTTAATCTACATGGATCCTATCATCCATACTCACATGAGTTTGTATATTTTGTAAACTTATATAATATCCATTCATTTTTCTAGGGTTATCAAGAGTAATGTGATCAACACCATTAGATTTTATTAGTTGCTTGAATTATTATCCAAATTCAATTTCAAGCCAATTTTAAATTTTCTTATGAAAACTATGCAACCTTCTTCCCTACTCTTACTATATTTGCTTCAAGTTGTTCCACCAAAGTATTTCCATGTCTACTTTATGTTTGAAGAGAGAGTCGCCACTATTGTTTATTTCCTTTTTGTATAAGTGGGGGTGGAGATACTAAGTCACTGGCTTTTAAATATTTGAAAAAACTTAAGAGAGTTACTTGTGAAGTACATTTAGGGTTAATGGATCATAAGTCACTTTGGGGTGACATTTATTTTTCAAGGCACTATGAATACTTAGAACAAAAATGACTCCAAACTTCCACAATGTTTACAAGACTGTACAAACTTAACCAAGTATATCATAAAAGGTGAAAAAGAGAAATCAGCTTGGGATGGATTATGAAGTGCTAGATCTATCCATGCATATGCAATCACTTTTTATTACCAATATAAGTGGATATAGAATACATTAATGGAAATATGAAAAATAATCTACCTGGAAAAAATAAAGCAAACTTAGAATGTCAACCTCCTAACTCTTCTATCCCTTTAAATAATCCCCTCTTGTCAATAATTTTTTTTGTCAAACCCTATAAAAATCATTTACAAGGATGGTAAAAATATAAATTAGAATAATAATCTTCAAAACTTTGAGCATACCCCTTGCTAGCACATTTAGACTATTTTCTTAACTCCTTGAACCTGTATTTAAAGATAGTTAGGAAATTGAGAGTCAAATATAAAACCACAATAGTTTCAAGAAACTACATAAAATAACACTAACCTAACCTAGATTCTCAATTATCTTCGGTTGACTTGGGGGTATCCACAAATTTAGGAAAATTCAATAAATCAAAATTCGAAATAAAATCACATTCAAATAATACAACCTCATCTCATTATATTTCATTGTTTGTATTTGTAGGACAATAGTGTGCTATTGGGTGAATATTGTTTTCTGTCATTGGGACTCCATCCATTGTAAGTCCAATAAACCCAATGTATGCCAATAAACTCCTAAATTGAATATACAAATCCCTTATCATATATAATTTGGGACTAAATACTACTAAAAAAGTAAAATTTACAAAAGTCATGTATAGTTTTGCCTCCTCTCTTCCTCGAAATGTTTTCTAATCTATTATATGAAATCACCATTAAATCGTTATCACAATACTACCCACTAGCAATGTTTCCATTAATTACACTATCCATATTCTCAAACAATAATCACAACTTGTGATTAGAAAAAATTGATACAAATGAAAATTGTTGTTTTCATAAAAATGTGTGTATATTTTTTAATTTTTTTTATTTCTGAGTTTTTCCCAATTTGAAGCTGAATCAAACTCTTGGATCTTTTGTCTTGCCAAGGTTTTCCACAATTTAAGTCTAGAAGCATTGTTGACAATTCTATGATGATCATCATACATAAACATGGATACAACTACAATTTCTTGTGAGGTGAAATTTTCATTCCAATGAAAAAATATGATATCTTAGATTAGAGATAAAGAAACAAAATGAGAAGGGATTGTTAAATGTTAAGTTTGGGTGCACTTTTGTAAAATCAGCATGGCACGAATTGTAGGGTTCTTAAATGGAAAAACACTTAGCAATATGTTTACCTTTATTTTCAACATTTTTTCGATGCCTTGGACTCTAGATCTTATAAAATGGGTAGATATTTCAAATTGATTTCCAAAAAAGACCTTTCTTTGTTGTTTTGGAAGTGTGCTTTCAAATTAATTTGATTGAAACTACATGTGTTTGACTGTCCATTTTTATTGTTAATATATCTAACAAATATGAAATATCATAAAAGCAATTGATCTGATATCATCTATGCTTGTTTGTTGCAACTAATATATCAATTCCTTATGTCCATGTTACCGGAAACACAAAAATGTTTGAAGATAACATAACTTCCCCACATATTAAGTTGTATATATTTAAAACGCAGAAATGTATGTATGAAAAGAGAACACACATGCACACATATAGTATTGATTGCTTCCATACATATTCAACAATATTTAAAAGTACACTATGTGCTAAAAAAGGGCACGACCCTTTCTACAACTTTATCTTGGATTTACAGTAACAATCTTGAGCAATTCCTCAAGGAGACTATGCATGCAAAGGATGGTTGACTCCTTAGTCATGTCTCAATTCCATCTCTTTGTGCAGATGGAAACTACAAGGATTATAAAGGAAACTTGACACTCACAGTTCTATTATCTTAGGAAACTAACAACCAATATTCACACAAAAAATATCATTACCTTCAATATTCAACCTCATAATGACACTCACTCCAGGATTCATTTCTCCTTAGAGGGGTAGATGGTGGACTCCAGAAACCACCACTTCCTACTATTTGTGGGTTCAATATATATGCCCCTCCTTCAACATGAAACTAGCTTCCCAAGTGTATGCATCACTTGCCAATGGCCATATGTATTGAAATGGTGGTTACCTTGATGCAATTATTTTGATTTATAATTCAAATAATGTACATATTATTTCTATTCCATTCTCCTCACTTGTTATTATATCTATTTTAGCAATCGGATCTCAACCACATTTAATATAATAAGAATTTCTCCTCATTGTTGATTGCTTATAAAAAGTTCACAATGCGTTTTTTGTGTGTTAATCAACTTGGTATATTAGTTTGATGAATTAATACAACCCCTATGGAAAACCCTTTGATATTGGAAAAACACCAATGACAGGGTTGGTCATCTACAATTATTATATAGGTTTGCTAGT
Organism: Pseudotsuga menziesii; assembly: GCA_001517045.1. Classification (NCBI taxonomy): domain Eukaryota; kingdom Viridiplantae; phylum Streptophyta; class Pinopsida; order Pinales; family Pinaceae; genus Pseudotsuga; species Pseudotsuga menziesii. Next base: position 360,591 of record LPNX010967223.1, on the reverse strand, counting down.
GCAGATTTGCGTTATAGCAGGGTAGCACTCTTAAAGTCATGAGCATTGGATATTTAGGTGTATTCTTTATTTTATAGGGTTATAGAAAACTTAATTTGCGGCAAAGTAAAATATCATTGTTCTTGGTGCTAAAAAACATGTTTCCAAAGATTATCATCAAATTTTACCTCCTCCTTTTGCTCATCAGTTTGTGGTTGACAGGGAGAACTATGTACTGTAGCTTGTTTTCCAACCTCCTAAAAAATGTAAACTAAAAATGACTGAGATACTAGGGGTACCCTTATCACTTCAAAACAGGATTTGAACTCAAAATGCCATCTGACATTTAAATGGATGTGTCAGACAACAATCATTGAGAAGAACGACGATAAGGAAAGTTTAATAGCATCGTCGAATATCTGACACATAAGGCATTAGATATTTGAATCAGAAGAGTGTCGAATATATGAACCTGGAGTGTCAAATATCCTACGGTATAGTGTCAAATATCTGATGGCATGTCAACCCAAAAGTGTTGAATATCCGACCCAAGAGTGTCTGTTTTTCGACCCATTAGTGTCGGATATCTGAAGGTATGTGTAGGTTTTTTTTTTTTAAATTAAGGTTTGAAATAGTTGAAATTTTTGGTCCCATATTTTCAATGGTAACTATGTTCAAGGTGTCGAATATCTGATGCTAGACCATTATAAATATAATTTTTTTAAAACCTTTCGACATCTTTATTGTAGAAGCGACAGACGATTTGAGAAATTATTTGTTCCTCGACGGAAAATTTGAGAAAATTATTTGTTACTCGATGAACGTTTTCAGGAATTGTTTTATTCTTCAACAGGCTGTTGTGGAATTTTTTTTTTCTTCGACAAACAGTTTGTCGGGATATTTTTATTCTTCAACTTATCTCTGTTTGACAAATTGTTGATGCATGGAACTTGATTTTTTAAGACATCCGGTTATATTCATTCATAAAGTTTGTGACAAAATGTCAAATAGAAATCTTCCGGATCCAAACGAAGACAACTGACAATTGCTTGCTAGAATATGGGATGTAGTGAAACGAAGGGGTGATGGAAAATATTATTGTCTGTGTACTCAATGCAGGGGATTTAAGAGGAGAAGAATATTGATCTCAATAGCCACAAAACATTGCAGGGAACATGGACACGTTGAGGGGGGGAACGAATATCATCCATTTTTAGGTTTAGCAATTTAAAGTTTATTATATTCTTTGTTTTGGTAATTGTATGTATTATTTTTATTTTTCATATATTAATGTATTTATATTAAAGGAAATACACCCTACAGCATATCATCCAGAGGAAGTGCTTTCAGAACAAATTCAGGATCAGGATCATATTGAAGAAGATGATCATACCGATAATGTAATTGAAGATGATGGTACAAATACATTGATCCATGATTCATTTAATGTTAGAATGGATGATGACGATGACGTTGATAATGAAAATGATGATTACTTTGATGATGTTCACAATATAACACTTCTCAATAACGCATATGAACCCCTTTATGAAGGATCCAAAACAAATCTTCTCTCTGTTGTATTGTTGATAGTGAACTTGAAGGTTATGAATGGTATTTCAAACATTGCAATCACACGGATGCTAAGGTATGTAAAATAATCCATCACATATATAGGATCGTGATAAATTTTATCTATATTCCTCTAATAATTGTATTGTTAACTCATTATTGATCATCGTATAGATGAAGCATGTTTCATTAATATTATTTATTTATTACATTAACTATTTTTTTATTTTCTTGTAGCTTGATAGCTGAATTTTTGTTACGACCATCAAATATTTTACCTCGCACATATCGAGATTTATCTTCCATCATGAAAGATATTGGAATGCATTATGAACCAATTCATGCATGCCCCGATGACCATGTTATATATTATAATCAGCACGAGTTTGCAACAGAATGTCCGGAATGTCATGTAAGTAGATATCGTACAGATAAAGTAACAAAAAATATGCCTCAGAAGGTTCTTCATTATATTCCCACCATTCCACATTTGCAATGACTGTTCAGGTGCAAAAACATAGCACAATTTATGGATTACCATGCCATAAATAGAATTCAAGATGATGTTATCTGAATGCCTGCAGATGGTTCTTCTTTTAGAGATATAGAGGGAAAGTGGCCTCACTTTAAAGAAGAACCACGTAATATTAGGATTTCTTTGGCAGCAGATGGTGTTAATCCATTTGTATAGATGAAATCCATTTACACGGTGTGGCCTACATTTTTTATCAACAATAACATTCCTCCATGGTTGTCGATAAAGAGGGAGCACATAATGTTGTCGATGATTATTCCAGGTTTTTTTGTCTACAACTATTTTATTTATAATGTAGTTGTGGCATATCATTTATTGTATTATGTTTCCTAATTTCATATATATATATATATCTATTATTTTACTCTTTTGCATGGTTTATATATCTTATGGTTCTCATAATGATATATTTTATATGTACATCAAATCAATCAGGTAAGGTCCAAGTCAAAGATATGAATGTATACATCGAACCTCTTATAGATGAGCTACTGAAGTTATGGAATGGTATCACTATCTATTATGTATCTAGACCAATACGACAAAACCAATTTCAATTCCATGCAATGGTTGTATGGACAATACACGATGCCCCTGGGTTAATTTCATTTTGTGGTTTGTAGTTTTAAGTTCCACTTTAATTGCATTTAATTATATGGAATAGTTGGAATAGTTTATATATGAATATATTTGACATAGATATTCCATATCTAAATATTGTAAGTCTTTAGAAAAAGGGTAAATTTTCATGTCCAGTTTGTGTTCCTAAGATAAAATCTTGTCATTCAAAAAGCTTAAGAAAGGAGGTGTTTGATGAGTATAGGCATTTCATCTCTAAGAATCATAGGTATAGAACAACTGAAAAAATTATTTTCAATGGGAAGAAGGAGACCACATTAAAACCATGAAGAATGATGCCTCACCTTTGTAAGATGCAATACAATAGAAATCGTCATCATGGTACGTATGGATCATCGTATATGAATTGTTATGTATTTTAATTTTTATTGTGAGTTGTTTACTATAGTGGCCATATTTGATTTATGATGTAATTTATTTATAAACTAATATTCATGATGTCCATCTTGATCATGAAGCCATTAATGGGCTTCCAAGAGGAATGAAAAGTTATCCTATTCAATCCAGGAGGTTTCCCTACTATGAGCACCTACAAATTGCTCATTTTTTTGATACAATGCATATTGGAAAGAATGTTACTGGAACTTTATGGAGACTACTGGAGATAAGGAGGCAAAAAGATAAATTTGTGAAATCTTGCAAAGACATTCAATAAAGAAATTATGCAATGAAATACGTCATCCAATCTCATACCAACGGAGAACAAGTTAATATAAACTCAATTCCATGGATGTTTACAGAGCAACAAAGCAATGTTGTCAAAGAAGTAATGCAGAAAATTAAATTTCCCACTATATTTTGTGCGAACTTGAAGAATATCATAACCAAAAAAGGTGATTTTGAGGGGGTCAAAACACATTATTGGCATGTCTTCATCAAGGTAATTATTATTGTTATTTCCATATAATTTATTTATTTTCATATTACTGCGTATATTTTTTATTTCTTGTTTGTATACTCTTTGTTTAATAAATGGTGTGGTTTGTATATTGATACAGTATTTTCTACCTCTCTTTCTCCCGAACAACTTTGACAACACTTTAAAACAAGTTATATATAATCTTGGTAAATACATGAGGCAACTAGTGATTACTTGCATGTGCTTAGTGTTTCTTTAATTCTCCATATAATTTATATTTGTTTTTTTGTGAACTATTTCAGAATATATTGTAATTTAATGTTTATTTTTGTTAAATATTGTTATTTGTTTGCGTCACTTATAGATGGTTGACATATAAATAAATCCATAAAAAAGATATAAAGTATCGAAGGAGAGAAATTCCTCATCTCATGTGTAAAATGCAGAAGCATGTAACATCGGCATTTTTCAATGCACAGGAACACTACCTCATACACCAAGTTGAGAAGATTGAGTTGTGTGGACCTGTGCACTCAAGGTCCATGTGGATGGTTGAGAGGCACTTGAAATTTATGAAGGGTTTGGTGAGACAACGAGCACATGCTGAGGGTTCTATGATGGAAGCATATATGGTATACCAAAACATGTTGTGTGTTAGTGAATATCTTCATATTTTAACGTCAAAGCTCAATTTACGTCGCAATTGTGATCCAGACTCCAATAACAAATTTGAAGGGGAGCAACTGAAGGGGAAAGGTAGATTGAGGAAGCTGAAAGGTAATTATTAGCTAGTGGATGTTTATTATATCGTTCATATTCTAATTGTATTTTATTTTTATAATTTATTCAATTAAGAGCATATACTTTGTTCAGGATATTTACACATTTCTTTCATTTTAATGGTTATTGTCATTAAATAGTTGGTCGAGAATGGGATGCAATTCATTTATACATCGCAAACAATATTGAATGGATGAAGGTATGGATTTGGATTGAACAATGCGAACAAGAGGGTCATGGAATATCATGGGAAGGTGTGGCTTCATTCGTAAAACAACACAATGCAATGGAGATAGAAATCTAACAAAAAGGGAAATCGATTTGGCATATGGTGTAAAAGATAAAATGGCAAGCATATAATTAATCAATCCCTCTAAATATTTTATTTTGCAAATTATATTTTAATACACATGTTCTTCTTTTCCATGTATTGATGCATAAGGACTGAATGGTTGTGTAATATTTTCATGTATTGCTTATTGTAGGTAAAACACCATAAGGTTATGATCTACAATGGAGGTATATATCGGATCAAAAAAATGGATGAAACAAAGAAAACATCATATTCTAGGATATCTGATGTCTTTGAGGTTACCAATATTTCATCTAAAACTGACAGACATCCATAAGTCTCAGAAAATCGATACTATGGGTATTTAGAAGATATTATACAGTGTGACTTTAAATCATTTAAGGTAGTTCTATTGGTTGTCAAATGGTACAGGTTATGATTGAATCAACTTGATTCTGATAGAACTATTATTGAACATGATAATGGATTTACCATGGTAAAAATAAGGTTGTTTGAGCCAGGAACAAAGCCTTATGTTCTTCCAAGCCAATGTGAACATGTATTTTACACAAAGGTTCAAGGTAAAAGGGGCTGGTCATTTGTTGTGAGACACGATCTAAGGGGAAGGTCGGTAAAGTATAACCTAGATGGTGCTAATGAAGAGGGTTCTCTGGAAGAAGGATACGATGATGCAAAGCATGATCAACATGAGTTAGGTGATGATGGTGATCTAGCAGAATATGTACTCCAAGAAACATTTGAATCCGATGACGTAGCAAACAATGACGATGAAAGTTATACCGACGATCACATTATGAGCATAACTGATGATGATGACAATTTATGATATGGCCAACCCTTACAATGCTGGCTCTAGATCTCATGATACAGATGATGACTTGGATGAAGAAGACGATGACATGGATGAAGAAGATAATGAAATATAATTAATGAAAGATAAATATTTAATTATACCTATTCTTTTATATATATATATATATTAAGATTTACTAACCTCATCACCATCACGATCATCCTCATGTTGATCATCATCATCATCATCTTAATTGTTGTCTTCATCACCATACATCTTCATCTTCATCATCATCTCCATGATCATCATCGTCGTAATCATCATCATCTTCAGCATCATCACCATCAATATCAATGTCATCATCGTAATCATCATCATCATAATCAACCTCATCATCATCTTCATCATCATCGTCATCGTTGTCTTCATCATGATGACCATCATCATCATCGTCATCCTCATCAACATAATCATCACCAACATCATCATATTCATCATAATCGATGAATATGATACCGTTATCCTCATGATCATTGTCATCATCATTATCATTGTCATCATCATCATCAAAATCATAATTATCATCATTGTCATTGTTGTCTTCGTCATCATCGTCATCATCATCATCTTCATCATCGTCATCATCATCATCATCATCATCATCATCATCAACATCATCGCAATCATCATCATTAAAATTAAACCTAGATCAAATTAATTACTTCATATCATCGTCATCGTTGTCTGTAGCATCGTCGTCGTCATTTTCAATGATGAAATATAATGAAAGGTAAATATTTAATTAGACCTATTTTTTTATCTTATTTATTTTTTAAAAGAATTATGGAGATCATCATCGTCGTCGTCATCATCATCTTCATCATATATAATCACTGTCATCATCATCATCATCATCTTCATCATCATCATCATATTCATCATCTTCATCATAATCACCCTCATCATCATCTTCATCATCATCGTCGTCGTCGTCGTCATCTTCATCATCATGACCATCATCATCATCATCGTCCTCATCAACATAATGATCACCAACATCATCATCTTCATCATAATTGATGAAGATGACATCAATATCCTCATGATCATTGTCATCATGATTATCATTGTCATCATCATCATCAAAATCATAATTATCATCATCATCATTGTCGTTGTCGTCATCAAAATCATAATTATCATCATCATCTTTATCATTGTCATCATCATCGTCATCATCATCATCATCATCATCATCACCGCCTTCATCATCATCATCATCATCATCATCTTCATTTCCATCATCATCATTAAAATTAAACCTAGATCAAATTAATTATTTCATATCATCGTCATCGTCATCTGTAGCATCGTCGTCATCTTCATCATCATTGTCGTCATTGTCAACGATGAAATATAATGAAAGATAAATATTTAATTAGACCTATTCTGTTATCCTATTTATTTTTAAAAAGAGGTACATACATCATCATCATCATCATCATGTGGATCATCATTGTCATCATCCTCACCATCCTCATCACCATCATCAACATCATCATCATCGTCATCATCTTTAGCATATATAATCATCATCATCATCATCATCATAATCATCATAATCATCATCATCATAATCACCCTCATTATCATCTTCATCATCAGCATCGTCATCGTCATCTCCATCATCATGACCATCATCATCGTCGTCATCCTCATCAACATAATCATCATTAACATCATCATCTTCATCATAATCGATGAAGATGACATCGTTATCCTCATGATCATTGTCATCATCATTATTATTGTCATCGTCGTCATTAAAATTATAATTATCATCGTCGTCGTCGTCATCGTCATCAAAATTATAATTATCATCGTCATCATCATCTTCATCATCATTGTCATCATTGTCATCATCATTATCTTCATCCTCGCCGTCATCATCATCATATTCATCACCATCATCATCATTAAAATTAAACCTAGATAAAATTAATTACTTCATATCATCGTCATTGTCATCTGTAGCATCGTCATCCTCTTCATCATCATCGTCGTCATTGTCAATGATGAAATATAATGAAGGTAAATATTTAATTAGACCTATTCTTTTATCTTATTTCTTTTTAAAAATATTTATGGACATCATCATCATCATCATCATGTGGATCATCATCCTCATCATCCTCACCATCCTCATCATCATCATCATCATCATCATCATCATCATCATCGTCGTCGTCTTCATCATATATAATCATCATCATCATCAACGTCGTCGTCATCATTGTCATCTTCATAATCATGACCATCATCATCATCATCATCCTCATCAACATAATTATCACCAACATCATCATCTTCATCATAATAAATGAAGATGACATCGTTATCCTCATGATCATTGTCATCATCATTATCATTGTCATCGTCGTCATCAAAATCATAATTATCATCATCATCGTCATCGTCGTTGTCATCAAAATAATAATTTTCATCATCATCTTCATTATCTTCGTCATCATCGCTATCATCATCATCTTCATCATCGTCATCATCATCGTCATCATCATCATCATCTTCATCTCCATCATCATCATCATCATCATCATCATCATCATCATCGTCTTCACCTTCATCGCCATCATCATCATTAATATATTCATCATCATCATTTCTTTTTAAAAAGAGTTACGGACATCATCATCATCATCATCACCATAATCATCAACATAATCATGACCAACAACATCATCTTCATCATAATCGATGAATATGACATTGTTATCCTCATGATCATTGTCATTGTCGTCATCAAAGTCATAATTATCATCATCATCGTCATCGTCATCGTCATCATCTTCATCATCGTCGTCATCATCATCATAGTGTGAAGATTATTGTTTTAAAATACTAATATCTTGATAG
>LPNX010967223.1:311964-351726 GCA_001517045.1 Pseudotsuga menziesii | reverse complement strand
AAAATATTTTATATGAAATTTTAAAATTTATCATTTTATTTTTGTTTTGAATGTTTTAAGTTTATTTTAAAAAAGTATTTAATTTAAATAAGATATTTATTTAGAAGAATGTAGTTAGAAAAATTGATGTCCAAAATTTTTACTTAGTTTATTGCTATAATAAAAAGATTAGACTTTAGATTTTGTAGATAACTTTTATGTTTCCGAATTCAATATGAAGAATGGAGTAAACATGGAAAGATGTTAAGAATGTAGAACATAACATTAATGTTTTTTTTTATAATATTTTACATACCTTATGGCTCACGAAAATATATTAGATTCCAAATTTTTCATATATTATTGATCTTACCGCAACTTTAAAGTTTGGTGACAAACATCAAAATCATTTTAGATATTTAGACTTTGTTAAATTGCCACAACAATGGCTTCTTAAGTCGTTTAAATTTTGTCATTCCACCCACCAAAGCTTGAGTCTCCTCAATAGCATATTTGTTCCTTATAGCTATTAAATAAGATATATGTCAAGGTTTTTAATAAAAGTGTATGTGATAATAAATCATTGTTCTCTTCTTTCTTTTATTAGGAATTTTTGACTTTTTTTTATGATGGTGATGACAATGATGATGATGATGTTACCATATTGGTCTATCATATTTTGTTATATTGAATCCAAGGTCAAAAAGGGCATAAATAAGATTATAATGATTATAAAATAATTGATCCCTTTTTAATTTTGAAATTGATTTAAAAAGAAAATTGCCAAGCCATGCATTCTTTCAAAATCATCATCGTCATCATTGTCATAGTCCTCATAAAAATAATAATTATTATCATTGTCATCGTCATTGTCATAATCCTCACCATCCTCATATCATCATCATCAACATCATCATCATCATCATCATCATCATCATCATCATCTTCATCGTCATCGTCTTCATCCTCATCATCTTCATCATCAAACATCATCATCTTCATCATCATCGTCGTCATCATCACACATCATCATCATCATCATCATCATCACACATCATCATCTTCATCACACATCGTCGTCATCGTCTTTATCATCGTCATTGTCTTCATCATCATCATCGTCATCGTCAACGATGAAATATAATGAAAGGTAAATATTTAATTAGACCCATTATTTTATCTTATTTCATTTTAAAAAGAGTTACTAACATCATCATCATGTGGTTCATCATCATCATCATCCTCACCATCCTCATCATCATCATGAACATCATCATCATCATCATCTTCATCACATTAGAGGAATTTTGGGGTTATAAATGGGCCTCCTAAGGAAAATAATAAAATAATAGTTAAAATAATAAAATAATAGTTAAAATAATAAAATAATATTGATTAATTTTGGAGGAAGAAAGAATAAAACTACTTTTTGTGTTCGTATTTTCGACATATCTCCCTGTGTTTTTACTCAAATTTCAATCGGGATAGCTCGTTGGATGCGGAATTTAGCTCGTTGGATGCGGAATTTAATTCCGCATCCAACGAGTACCCACACTGCATACTTTTGACGGACCCCACTACCCCAAAAACAAGAAATACCTGAAAAATTGTGATGATGACATCATCATCACGTTTTTTCAGGTATTTATTGTTTTTGGGGTAGCAGGGTCCATCAAAAGTATGCAGTATGAGTACTCGTTGGATGTGGAATCAAATTCCGCATCCAACGAGCTGTCCCGATAGAGATTTGAGTAAAAACGCAATGACATATGTCGAAAATACGAACAAAAAAAGTAGTTTTTTTTTAATGACAAATATGTCAATTCAACCATTATGGTTGACTTATTTTATTGAAATTCTATTGGTTCTTGAATTCCAACTCACAAAAACTTATTTTGGCATGTTTTCTTATAAGGCCCATTTTAGACCCCAAATTTCCTCTAATGTCATCAACATCATCATCATCATCATCATCATCATCATCTTCATCATCATCTTCATCATCATCATCTTCATCATCATCAACATCATCATCATCAACATCATCATCAACATCATCATCATCATCAACATCATCATCCATCAACATCATGATCATCCATCATCATCGTCGTCATCGTCAGGAACATCATCGTCGCCATCTATAGCATCATCAGCATCATCATCATCAACATCGTTAGAATTTTCATCATTTCATATGATATCAAGACGGTCACCATCATCATCAGCAGCATCTTCATCATCGTCAACATCATCATCTTCATCATCATCATTGTCATCATCTTCATCATCATCATCTTCATCCTCATCATCATCCTCATCATCTTCATCCTCATCATCAGCATCCTCATATTCATCATCATCATGATTCATCATAATGATTGGCATCATGGATAACATCATGATCATCATCGACATCATCATCATCAATGACATCCTCATCCTCATCATCATAGATTCACTGCACACATAAAGAATCACATCACTAGTACAAAATGAGAGATTAGTGACCAGGATACCAAAAATTTTGGTCACCATGATTTTTTTCAAGAGATAAATGACCAAAATTGATAAATTTAAGCGAGCTAACTAAAAAAGACCAAGATAAATGACCAATTTTGGTCACAGGATAAAACTAAACTAAAAAAGACCAAGGTAAATGACCAAATTTGGTCACAGGATATCTAGACTAAAAATGACCATATAACAATTGGTCATTTATTTGGTCATTTTTAGTTGTGTCACTCTGGCAATGGAAAATTAAAATTTTGATAATGAATTTGTACAATTTACTAAATTCTAACACTGTAGATGGATTTAGATGGATTATAGGGGGTCTCTGAATCCATTTGCAAGGTTAGAATTTAGTAAATGGTAGACCCCCTCATGTTTCAACAATTGACAACAAATTAGCTATTGTCGAGTGACATAGGGGGTCTGTGAATCCATCTGTAGAGTTAAAATTTAGTAAATTGTAACACTGCAGATGGATTCAAATATGCAATGTTAAGATTTATCATATTGTAAAAAATTATTGTCAAAACTGCAATCTTCCATTGTCAAATTCCATCAAATAACATAATTAAAACTGCTACAACATGTCACAAGTGCACCATGCCACCTTCCACGACAAGAAAACAAATTCATCCCACATGCGCAATGCTAGAGGTAAAAATTCGTCTATATAATTCTTAGGACTATTTTTTTTTTTTTTTACGAAATATCGGTCACAGGGAAATCCTTTGGGTACTTCTCCTCATTCGAGGATGGTACCTAGGGAAATCTTGCTGCTTGTAGTTTTGGAAACGTAACTCGATGGGGACATTAAGTGAGGGTCATGTATAAAAGCTAGCCTAGAAATATGACCCCGAGACTTCATGTTGACTATTCGACATAGATTTCAACCACTTACTAACCCACCAAACTAATTCTTAAAACTAAAACTTAACTTAGACATGAAGAAATATAAAGAATGATAATATTATTTCATTAATTCATATATAAATCAGCTTAGCAATATTTTAATTAAAAGATATAAAATGCCATAGAAAATAAAACACCCTTTCAGCCCTGCTCATGGTACCTTGAAAAAATGGGTCGAGAACTCAAATGCCCAATCTCATAAATCAATGGCTTTTGTTCTTCCTTATGGGGTTTTTTTGATGTCATACTTTCTGAGTTGTCCTTGCCTCATGTTTGTAATGTAATGGATTTTTCAAGGGCAAGGAAATAATACTATGAGTAAATACATGAAAAGCTAGCCTACACCATTCCTTTTCACTCCTCAACATATGGCCGCGTTTACCATATTTAGGGGTAGGCTTCTTGTACAAGAGGACAAAGGTGGTTGTGTTAACCATATTTGGGGGTAGGCTTCTGGTAGAGGAGGAAGAAGTCGAGGCAGGTTGGAGGGAAGAAAATGGAGGACCTATGGCTTGAGAGGAAAAGGACAAAATACATTGATTTTTGGTCGAGGTATATATTCATTGCAACTAGATAGCGCAGAGTTTGAAGGATTTTCTCTTACAGCTAAAATCGCTTGAGGACAATAGGTTGGGTCATACATGTCTAAAGTTGTATGCGGAGTTATGATTGGACTTGTTGATAATGCTGGAGATGCGGGAAAATGGTTGTGGAGAGAACATGATCATGAAGAGGGGGAAATTTCAGCCTCGAAGTCAAAGGGGCAGGGGCTATAATAGCTTCCAGCGGTGCTGGATGAGGAAAGGAATGGATGAAGGTAAGAAGAAGGAGAATGAGGATGCAAGGAGGAGGAATTTTTGTAAGAAATGAGAGGCTTAATGTGTATAGGCTTCATCGTTGTGCGTATAGCTATGGTTGGAGAACGTGGCAGGGTAATCCATGCAGGAGGTAGGGGAGGATATGTCTGGGTGTGAATAGATGATGGGTTAGGGGAGGATTGGGAACAAGAAGACAATACAAATTCATATTTTTTGGTAATGGATTGAGAGTTATGATGGTAAATAGACTATGATTTGGATTAATTTATAATGCGCTTGGAGGATTTGTCTTCCTACTTGGAAGTAACTAGATTAAAATGATTTTGGAGGTTCATGGAGAAATGGTTACATATCTACTCACATGGTTCATAGAGAAATGGTTATAGAGCTTCATTATTTTCATTACCTACAAAACCCGTGCAAGAGGGAGGTGCCCTAGTTGTTGTTTTGGTAGGAGGAAACACATTGCCTGTTTCATTAGTTTTTCCAAATCCTTCATGGGTGTAGATGGAAAAAATGGCTAAGAAACAAAAACTAGTGTTGCAGGAGTACCCTAGGTCAGTTGCATTTCTATATTCATGTTTTCCACTTATGTTTATGTTTTCTAGTCATTATACTGTTCTGTATTGGTAAATGTCTGTCATAGTCCAACATTTTATATTCAACAATTAGGGAGTGGGCTTAAAATAATTTCAACAGTAAATAAAAAAATGGTCCATACATGATATGGAGGTAGTTCCTAATTCGTGGTATTTCAAGTACAACACATCAGATGACAAAAATATATTTGGATAGAAGAATTTGAAAATTTCAAGCTCGTCTTGAGTAGACATTAAAGTAAAATTTTGACCAAATTTTGAGAGTGCATGTTTTCAGTTTTCATGGACAAAATCCTTACACATCTCCAGGAATCTATAAATGGGACTTATCCAACACTTGGGTATCATAGTTTAACTCATAGTTTTTCTATGTTTTAGATATCCTCTGTTTCCATAAGTGTTTACCATGCTTTGTAGTGGGGCCTGAAGATACCATATTTGTAAAATGTATATTTAGAGAATCCAAGTTCATTCAATGAATAACACAATTTGCAGTATATAAACATGAAGATATTTGATCTCAACCACATATTGTTTCAATATTCACTGAAATGAAATCACATCAAGCTCTATCATGTTTATGTCTTGTGAAGGACTCTTCATATAGAATTTTACAAAAACTGAGCTCATGGACTAGATCCCTTTCATGTAATTTGTATCATTTTTTTTATTCCCATGCAAAAGAAGGAAAAATGGATACAGATTGTGATTCCAATAAATCTATGGTTAGAAAATCCCTTGTTTTGTTTTGCTACATGAAAAATCCTAGGATCTAAGACAATACCTTTTTAGGGACCTCGTTGGTTGAGCTTGGATGGTCTCACTGGTCCTTATGGATCTATTACCTGAAGAAGTGTTGATAACTTCTCATGTCTTTATGCCTCATCTAATTTGAGCAATAGAAAGAAATAAATTATTGGCAATTCATATATTTGATGTTAAGATGGATCTATGCCGGTGGTATAATCAAATAACTGCATATTTCCTTGAAATAATCTCTTCCATTAAAGCCCTCAATCTTGGCCAGTGAGGAAGCTTACAATATTATCTGAATGCAAAGATTTCATGAAGACGGTGAGGAGGCTTACAATCTTATATGAATATGGCAGTGACAACATGTGAAGGTAACTTGTTGGTATGCTTTAATCTGCATGGTTGATTCTTCCATTACAATGTTGGATCTCATTTAATATCATTAAGTTTAATGATATATATTGAAAACTACCTAATAAGGATATAACTCTAGAGGCACATAACATAGACTGCGTCAAAATCTAGGATGATAATGATATTTCCCCAAATTCAATGTTTTGTTAACTTGGTAGGTAATCTCCTTTAGCTGTTGAAGGCTACACATTGATCAGAAGTCCTGTGTTATTGATCAAACTAGGAAAAGTAGATCCTATGGCAATGAGTTAAACTTCATTAACTCCCTCAAGTTTTGCAATTAAAATGCTCTGGACTCTTTGAAGTTTGTACTCGTGACACATTGGTTTTGAATATATTTGTGTGTTATTCTTTGTTTTTTTAGAAAAGAGCAAGTGAAGTTCAAACATATTAAAGCGTATTCTTTTTACGTGGTTTGTTTTATGTGTTTCTCACCTCAGAATTGTTTTAGCTTTTCCATAATTATTTTTCAATTTTGTTCTTTGTCTCGACTATTAGATGCTTCTTTTCCAAAACAAGTTTTTAATTGTTGCTGTACGTGCTTTGTGTAGTTTTCCATTCCTGAGAATAGTCTTTTGAAATCATAATTGGTTGTGATCATGGACTTGTGTATGAGTGAGCTTTAGTGGTTTGTTTGTCTTATTTGGATGAAGCCAATTTGTTAATTTGTTTCAAAATTGAGAAACTAGTTTGTAACTTTGTACACTTTCATGCCTTGGCCAATGCATTATTGCATGGAAAGCTAGATTGCCTTATTTCGCTTCCTTGAAAGAAAAAATTCTCATAGCATTTCATTTTCCTTTCAAAGATTTATCTTCTAAAATATATTAGTATTTTAATCTAATTCTGTTGTATTACCCATGAACCATGAACTAGAGCAAGAAGAGCTTAACTATCTTCCCCAACATTAAAGGGAAATACACCATGGAAAGTCAAACCTTATTTTATGTCTGCTAGTAAAATTAAACGAAAGGAGTGTTCAGAGAATGAGAACCCAAATTCAACACCAGAAAATAATATTGAAAACCTAGAATTGAAAATGAAAACAATTGTTATTGATGATGCTGAAGTTTTATCTACTCCAAAATGGTTATTCAATAGTCCATATGACATGGAAGCTTCACAAAACTCCCTGCCACATGTTTTTACAGGAACACTGATGGATGGTGCTGCTATTAATGCAATCCATTCAAATCCAAAGAATTGAAATAATAGAATAACAAAACCCATGGAAGCTTTCTCAAAACCTCAGATATAGAAAATTTCTGTCAAACCATGGTCCATGATGTAGCAAAGCTTTTCTTAGAGATCACCTTATACAACTTAATTTTTTTTTCCAAGGGAAAAAGAAAGTTCTATGCTATTTATTAAAATCAATAGAACTTTTTTTATTACATTATGGAGCAAAGCCCATTTTCAAGGAGACTTTGCACAATATTTATATAAAGTATGGATACAGAAGGACCTAGCAGAGAAATACTATGAACAAGCCCTTGAGATGGAGCCACGTAATCCTCAATTGTTGGGGGAGTATGCTGAATTTGTTTGGACTTTGATGGGAGATGAAGAGAAATCAGAAAAATTGTTCAATGCAGCTCTGTAGGAAGATCCTAATGACCCAACTATATGTGGAAGTTATGCTTTATTTATGCGGCAAAGAGAAAGATGATTAGCCATACATATGTATACACACAACATGGTAATATATGCCTACATTGAGAAATATTTCTTTCTATGATGGGTAAAAAATGAATGTTTTTCTCTATAAAAATAAGAAATGAACATTGGGTCAAATGGCGAGTCCTTCAAATTGGCAATTGATACTCTTGGGTTCTACTATCAGCCAATGTCTCCTAGGTTAGCAGCCAAAGCCAAAATCATGTTGGTTTTCTGATGTCCTAAACTTGTCTTCCTGTGAGATTATGCTTGAAGAGATCCTGCTATGCTATACCCAAATATTGAGTATGTTACCAATAGCATTACAAGAAGTGGGGTGTGCACTGCAACACATTATGTATATAGTAAGAATAAGAAAATGAATGATAATGATCTCTAATTATACCAATGGTCATGTAGACCCTTAAGTACTTCATTAATAATTATAATGGATAATGAATACTAGAATGCTATAATGTAGGTGTCTATAATGCAACAAGCTGATAAATAAAATATTACATTACCCTATATAATAATGGGTTCAGAATGACCTCTCGTAATCAGCAATGACATTATTGATTATTCTTGTTATGGACATATGAAATGTGTACATATGGTATCAATGAAAATAGGAAAATAATTTTGAAAGAAGAATTGTGTTTTATTTTGTTACCTATTTTTTTTATCTTATAAAAAAATCAACAAATACCATCCATAGTAGGTAATTCTTGGTTGTAGAGATGAAATCATGACTCTTAATCATAAAATTGGATTTTTGAAGAATAAAGCAACACGGTTTAACATAATATAAATACTTTAGTACAAATGAATAGAGTCTAGCAAGCTTCTGACCTTCAGCTTAGTGTCACCTTTAAGTTAAAAGCTCATACCGGTTTGACTGGTGGTTTAAGGTATTAATACGTATTTTTGTAAGTTGTTGATAAGGTATTAATACATCTTTTTGTAAGTTGTTAATCAAGTTTATGATATTTTAGTAGAGAAGGGACTTCTCTGTAATGCTGATTTCAGAAAAAGTCACAGAAGAGATTTCAAAACTAAATCAAGGTTAGTTTGGTATGTTTTAGGCATTCATTAGATGATTTTGAAATGCTTTATAATCGCTTCGCATTGGCTACATACATCAGTGAATTTTAATAAGTATTGTATTCAACCACGAGAGGAGTCTACAATATCTTAGAATATTTCTCTAGTAATTTAAAAACTAAGTGAAATCAGTTCAATTTAATCACTAATAACCTACCATTAAAATGCTAATCAGCAAAGATGTGAATTCATGATTGTTTAGTAAGTGAATATGATAAATTTTATTTACACATGAACACAGACTCAAAAACAAGCACCAAGTACAACATAGATTGATCTAAGAGGATGAAAACCTGCCTAATTATATTCCCCCTCATTGATAAGAACACTCTAGCTTAACAACTTTCAAACTTGGAAAAAAACTCAACTGGTTTCGTAAGAACAACACAAATTGGTCTAGGAGGATGAAAAACTGCCTAAATATATTTTCCCCCATTAATAAGAACACTTTAGCTTAACAACTTTCAAACTTGGAACAAAACTCAAGTGGTTTCCTAATTACAGCACAGATTGGTCTAGGAGGAAGAAAACCTGCCTAAATATATTTTCCTTGATTGATAATAACACTTTAGCTTAACAACTTTCAAACATGGAACAAAACTGAACTGGTTTCCTAAGGCATTAAACTCCACTGTCTCTACAAGGTTCAAGACAAATATTTGAAACCATGAAAGCATGTCAATTAGCTGGATAAAGCATTTGTCTAGCCATCTTTTGATGTTTCTATGTTGTATCTTCTATGTTTGCTTGTCAAAATGATATTCATTATTTTAGATCACATTTAAAATTCTTGTTTTTAATGGTCCATGGATATTTTAAATTGTTGTCTCCTTTCTTAATTGACAATGAAAGTTCAAATTATTTAAGATTCTTTACATCAATATGGATGTATATCAAGGTACTCAGACAAAATTAAAAAGTAAAGCACTAAGATTTAGGATTTTATAGCCACTTGTGGTTCATTCATGTTAATGCGTAATTGATTTTCCCATATGTCCTCTTTCTTTCTCGAATATAGTCTTGGTCAAGTACACAACACCAACTTTAAATGGTATTAGATATGCAATTACATTTTTCTACCTCTTTTTCTAAAATTTGGTGCCCTCTGATTTCAAAATTTTTCATTTCGTGCATGAGATTCACATGACACCATTTGTTGGGGGTGAGGATGAATTCTGCTTTATTTTCCAAATCCCATTTATTGCCTATTTACGACTGCTTCACTAATATTAAGAGACCTTGTTCTGCATCTTATGGATCTGCATTCATTCTAATGTTCATCTAAACAAACCACCTATATTAAACTCCCATACAAAACCAACTATACTAGTTGTCCCTAGTGAAAGAAAGCATGCCTTTAAATGTCTGCATAGGGAGGAGTATATGTTTCTTCTTCTTCAGAATTCCACCACCCAGTATGATGAGGTATGTCCTTCAGCATGCTTTAAATACCTGTGGATAGATCTGTGCACTTTGTTCTATTGTTTCATAGCTCTATTAATTCCTAAGATTACAACTCCTCATTTGTATGTTAAACACAAAATTGAGGCCTCAAGATGTTAAAAGAACTGGATCTTCAATTTGAAGAACAAAAGCAGAGTTTTATGCCCCCCCATGGTCAAGGATTTGCACTTGGAAAAAGAGTAGAAGTACTCTATCCCATTTCTAGGGTTGTTCTCTACCTCTCCACATGCATTGAGAAGATGGACGACAACCCCTTGCGACATATTTCCTGTGTGTATTGGCAGAGAACACTTTCCCATGCTGGCCCAAGGAAACTTGACTACAAACAGAACTATTTAAAAACTGTTTATATAAGTATTTTCCACACAGATAAACAGCTCAAACAGTTTAAAAGATATTTCTGATAGCAGAGTATCAAATTCTATATTGCTGCTCCAGATATAGATCTCTGAGAGCATACAAAGGAAGGGCAGAAATCCCCATGAATCACCATTCCTGTGTTTCAAATGGTAAGGCAGGGCTGTTTAAAACCTGTTCTAAGTAATTCTCTGCCATACATTAAACAACTCAAAAAGGATTAATAGAGAAAGAGGATAGCAGAGTATCTTTATCAAATTATTCCACCACCATGAGTCCTAGTGGGATTTGGAGAGAAACCTTTGAAAGTTTGTCCTCCTGGCTATTGTATTCCCTGTGTATATGAAGGACTTTTAGAAAGGTGAAGTAGCATCAGAATTCTTGTATTCTCATTCTATCCTGTAAGACCTTATACAAATTACCTAACACATAGGGTTTCAATTTTTCCTTTTAGAGTGCACTACAAGTAGACAATAATATAGGGCAGGAAATAAATGCACAGATGTGATACGAGATCAATGTTTTTAGCAGTTGTATCAATGCTTTAGTATGATTTCTAATGCTGTCATCTTCCCTTGACGATAAAAAAGATGAACATTTCCTGCTTGGCTATATTTCATACTGAACTTTAGATTGAAGATCAAGTTTTTCCTTCACCCTTGAATCCTTCATCAAATTATAATATATTCTACATCATTTCACTTTTCCTGATAATACGCACCTTAAATTTCCTTTTTTTGTATCTAACCAATTCAGTTAAAATTGTACACCCACAAAATGAATCATCATTACCGGGAGCTGCTCAAATGCCAGATGTTTGAGTGGATAAACTGAAGAGAGCGGAAGAGATTTATCAGCAGCAAGCTCAAAATTGCTTGGAAAATCTAATGAAGACAGCAAACAATTCCTAGAAGTAGGATGAAAACCAAGTGAGTGTTGTATAGAAGACATAAGATAATTCTTATCAATAGGTTCATTACTAGGTAGATGATATGAAGAGGACAGGGACTTATTCCCAAAAGTAGGCTCAAAACCAGGTGGGTATTTTGAATAAGACATGGGAGGTTTCATAGCATCAGGCTCAACAACAAGGTGGTGGCATGAAGATGAAAGGGGGTAGTTCCAAGAAGCATGCTCAAGACCAGCTGGGCAATTTGAAGGAGGTAGGGGAGGCATCACAACAGCTGGCTCAATACTAGGTGGACACTCCAAAGAGGACAGAGGATGTTTCAAAGGGGAAGACTCTATGGAACAAAATGCTAATCTTTTCAAGTTTGATCTTTTCGAGGGGAAGAATTCCTAAGAACACCATTATTGAGTTCATACAAAACAAAAAGCTACATTGATGTTGTAAGGAGTAATACAATCTTCAAGGCCCAAGCATAAGCATTAGCTAAGAACACTCCATCCCTTGTAGCCAGAATAAAAGGGAGATAAACAAGGATATATCAAAGTTAGAAACAACTAAAGTCTGAGGAAAAGCATGTGGTCTATTAGGATTTGGACCACTCTATGTGCTAGCCCCCTTTCGTTCCCAGTTGCCAACCTCATCTATTCACCAAATTACATAAGAAAAATCCAACCCTCGACACCAGATCACAAAATAACTAAAGAGAAGATATCAAACTCAAGCAACTAAATTATGTGGCACAACACAGTGTGTTAGGATATGGACCACCCTATTTACTATTCCAATTATCTGGTCAACTAACAACATCATCTATTCGCTACTATGCACCAAGCATTAAACATGTTTTCACTAAAACGTTTTCTACTCTATGAGTTAGAGGGGGGTGCATCCTTTTCTGTTCAACAACAGAAGCCCATCTATTGAACACCAAGCCATTTGGATCTTTCATAGGATAGGAGGAGTTGCATAGAGTAGCAGCAGAGCTGCCTACTTCATGTTATCACCTTCTATGTTCAATATCTTTTTTCTTTGGAATATATAATAATTCATGTCTTTAGTATGTTTAGGAATCCACCTTATTTTCTTCTAAAATATAAATATTCCATATCAGTATGACTATATTAGTATAAAATATTGTAATGTCTAGTCTACAAAACCTGGAAACTAAAAGTGCAATGATTCGTAATTTTTATGCCAGATGTTATGGTTACTGTTTATGATATTTGAATAATGTGTGCAGGGGCTCTTGCATATTAGTGAATTGAGCACAAAATTTGTAGCTCGAGTTGAGGATGTAATTCCAATATGAACACATATTCTTTCCAATATTTTGTATATATTTTCCTTTCCCCTAAATTCTAAATCATTCATGCAAGTGGACAATGTAATCTGAGATCAACTCTTGTATATATATGATTAGATGCAGTATTTGAGGGTCTCCATTTATGTTGATTGTGTGTCTATAACATAAAATATTCACTCACTCTGACTTAAATTTGATTATAAAAGTTGGTGACCGTTTGGATGTCAAACTTATTGAGGTGAGAAAGTTTCGTTTTGTAATTCTCTTGATTTGAGCCAAGTTGATGATGAACAATGGCATTGATTCCTTGCTATGAACCCAGTTATTATGGACCCAAAGAGTGCACCAACATGTGGATTAAAATTTAATATGGTTCTAGAAGGAAAGCCCAACTCATCCAAGTCTATCAATGGAAAAGAGGTTTATGTAAGAAGGGTGATACAATTACATGCATTGTCTGCAATGATGTAGGCAACTGGAGTGTTTGTGAACAGACATGGTGTTGAGAGTAACATTCAATCCATGGAAAAGAAGGTGATTATTGCAGCTTCTGCCCAGAGCAAAGATATCCCCCATATCAAGAAAATACTTAGAGCTTGTTTCTTTTCCAAAATCCTTTTGTGGTTCTATTTATACTTTATACTTTATTGTTCTTTCTATCCAAATTGTCCTTCTCTTGGCCTGGGCTCTTGAAAACAACCCGTAGTTACTGTTCAGTTGGATTTTGCTTCTGACCTTATCATTGCCATTGTATATGGACTGTTTAGGAGATGTTGTACTAACTGTCCAACGAGAAGATGCTTTTAAGCCCTGATTGGTCTTCTCCTCTTGAATTTGGGACTATAGTTAGCACAGTTGGCTTCAATTATGTGATATTCTTTTTTGTAATGGTGAACACATTTTCTAATATATGGGACTGGAGACCTGTGAACCCCAACTCTGCATTATTGCAGAAAAGTCCACTTTATCGTGTGGGGTGTCAAACTTGGACACCTCTTACATAGGAGCATGGCTCATTGTTTGCTGGGGTTTGAACCTTGGTCATTAGGTGATGAAATCCTATCTCAACCAATAGACCATATCCCAACAAACCAATTACATGACAGTTAAAAATTAATATAATAGATTTTGGGAATAGTGCTGTGTTTTCAAAATTACTTTTTTTCTTGTTTCCATGACAAAATAAATATTTGTACCCTAAACCACTGCCAACTTCTAAAATCTAATCCACTCATTGCATCAATCGTTTATTATCCTTGTTTAGCAGAGGTTCTAGAATACAAGAAGAAGCAGTCCAATCCTTTTCTCTATTAGTTATCAGGTGCTTGATACTTAGCATGTGTTGCAGAGAATCTGGACTCTAGAGTGAAGGTTTGTGCTTTATCCAAAACATTCCTATTGGCTTTGTCAATCCTAAACTTGGTTTTGAGCTCATTCGAGATGAATCATCTTTCAAGCTGCACATCATACATATTCAGAGTAGTATCACTACCTCTTTTATATACCTTTGGGCATTATAATTGAGGTTCTTAACACTTATCCATCACATGATCACTTCAATAACCACCTTTTCTCTTTTGCTGCCAAAATTGATAATAAACACCCAAATAAACACAAGGGGAAGATTGCATGTTTTAAAATTCTATCTAGAATATGTCAGATTATTACTGAACTAAAGAAAACATCAGAATATGTTAGATTATGTGATTCTTTCATTCACACATCTGCTTATATAACTTTGTAGGCAGTATATTTCATTCTTGAATGTGGAAATCCTATTCTGCATTGATAATTATTCCAGGGCTTCTTGGGTGAAAGGTGTACATACTGTCATAAGCGTAGGAAAATTCTCATCATACATATACTTTGTTGTAGCCTGCAGGTTATACCTCCTGGAATGGACTTCAGCAATGTTATAGTGTAGGATGAAAACACAGAAAATGATTCTACTCAATTGCCTGAGTCTCTTTTATGGGGTGAGGTAAGCGGCAGGGCAAGGTTTAATTTCTCTCCACCATTTAAGATTTCATATACTTGAAAATTTATAGTCGTCACACTGCATAATAGCATTTTTTTTGTTTTTTAGATCCCACAGTTTTTGAACAATCCTTCAAAACCCATTATTTTGGCTCTTGCTCGAACTGATCCCAAGAAGAACATGGCCACTATAGTCAAGGATTTCGGTGAATGTGCCAAGTTGAGGAAGCTGGAAAACTTGGTATTTCTTCTTTTAATTTCTAAATTTAGCTTTTTCTTTAGAGGTATGTTTTTATAAATTTTGAGTTTTTTTTCTTTTTGCTGAGTCTTAAATGATTCTTTCCTGAGTCACCGACTCTGTCTTTGCCAATTTCAAGTATAACAACATTGATAATGATACCTCGGTCCCTGATGATTTGGTATAGCATGGGCGAGCAACAGCATTATGGTTGTTTTTGGGCAGTTTTGAGAACATTTTCACCCTTAGAACAACAGTGATCAGACCATTTCTCATATCTGGGCATGTATTAAGCAGTTCTGGGCAACAAGACAACCCTTAATCTCAACTTCTGTGCAGATTTGATGTATATTGCAGCCTCCAAAGAGCAAGATGAGGCATGCTGGGCTCATTCTAGGCTGATCTTAGCATATTGCAGACATATTATGACCTTTAAGGAGTAGTAAATTTTCTTCAATCTTAAGTCTGGGAACATTCTTTGATAGCCTAGGCATGCTAGACCTGTCCCTGTGCATTCCAATAGTAGTCAATAGTCATAAAACCTTTTTTTTTCAAATTTGGGCAGTTTTGAGTAGGTTCTGGGTATGCATATGAGTGAAACCAGCAGCAAATCATGGTGATTATCAATTCTAGGAACATTGTAGACAAGTACAGTGGTGAGGAAACAAGTCTGAGAAGTCTTTTGAGGGAGATCATTAGTAAAAGGGCTTTGAATAACCATGAAACTCAGTTCTGAGTGTAAACAGCAGCATCCAAACAACAATGAAGGAACAATCTGAGCAAATCCTGTGGTGGAAACAACAGTAACTGACATGTGATGTAATGTTAGATATCCTCCTGATAGTGTGTAATAGGTTCGCATTATTGAAGACCTGTTTATCAACAAACCTGGGTGAATAATGTGGGAAATATGGTGCACTGGAGAGAAAACAAGTGCCCAACCTTCATAAATTTTATGGTATAGAAGAGGTAGAACCACCCCTTGCCTCACAGCCACAGTATCCTGAAGCAGCAAACTGTTGGATACCTTTTCTAGCCCTGGGTGAAAGTGCTCTCTGTTAAATAAATGTAACTGCAGAAGATATTCTATTTTGTAACACAAAAGAAATGTAACTGCAAATCCCTCTGCCTTACAATCATAACAATATTTATTTTTGGGCTCATATTTTAGTGCAAATGTCCCAAGTCAGTGTGATTTGGTTCCTGTACAGTGGACTGATGTTTTTCAGGAATTTGTGTTGGTGAAATGGATACTGGCCATTTTTGTTCAATTTTAAGTCTTTATTTTTTTCTATTTGATGTGTTATTTCCTTAAAATGACTTATCAAAGTATTTCCTCTAATATTTCGAGATACTTGGGTGGAGCCTTTGATGTAGATTCGTTGGTATAGAATTTTTTACATCAGCTTGCAGGCAACTTGGCCATCATTGTAAATGTATATGACACAACCAATCAATCTTTTCCTGTGCTGATGTATGGTATGAGCTCTAATAGCCACCAAATAAGCGAATTGGATTTTGGAGATCTTGATAGAAAGCATGAATTGCATTGCTAGTATGTCTTGTGAATTTTGAATAGTCAGTGGTGTGTAAGGAGTTTTATCGGATGGCATTTCTTGTGAATTTTTGCATGATCTGTGTGTGAGGAAGTCAAATTGTCCTTGGATTTGAGTTCCTTCAAATCATTTTTATGGGGTTGGCTTTTGAATCCTTCTTTGAATATTGAATTTGGCACAAGGGATCTACTTGGTTTAATTTCAATGTACTATCAGATTGTTGCCTTTTGACAAGGAAAAATACTAAGTCCTTGTTGATTTTGACAAGGAAAAATACTAGGTTTTGTCTGTAGTTTTGTAGATTGCTTAGACCATCTCTTGCCTGATTCAAGTAACCATAATAAATTAGATTTGGTGTAAACATATTATGGAGAGAAATGCACTATATTTGATTGGCAGTTATTCCCTTACTTTGCTATAAAGTGGAATAAGAGAGTGCATCTCCTACATTGTTAATAATTCCAGCTATATGAAGAGAACTAAAATTTTGTTTTTCTAATTAGTTAAAGGTTCTCTTTGACCTAAACTGCATAAAAACAAGGAAACCAAATACATAGCTGGGTAGAAAGAACATAGATGACAATTTTATCTATATGAAGACAAATTCTGCAGGGCTTGAGATCCTCACTAGGATCAGGTATTGATTATTTTAACTGAAAGATGTATGCTGAATATTGTTTTTTAATCAAGGGGAATTTTACAAGTAGGAAGGCACTGGTACTAAGCCTATATGCATGTATGGAACCGTGCCTTTGGTATCCCCTAATCATGTTTCAAAACAAATATCGGACCATAAATATCTTAGATTCACTTTACATCAGCTAGCATCTTGTTTTTGAAAGTACATTTATTTTCCTGATTCCAAAGGTGAGGTATGCATAATACATTTGCAATTGCTTACAAGACTTAAACATAATGAAACTCTTATGTTTATTTATTTGAAAGATGATTAAAATCAGAATCATATTATTTATTTGAACCTCTTATGTGTATTTCATCAGGTCCATCCAACAGATGTGAACATCATAATCCTGATGATACTTTGAGAACTCAATGGAGATGTCAAAACCCTCATATGTTTATCTCAGAGTACAATTTCAATGCCCAAGGTAATGTATAAGCATCTGACAAGGCATTTGTGTAAACTTTTGACTAGTTGTGCCGTTTTGACCTTAAACATGGCAGTTGGAGTTTAGGCAATCAAAATGCATCTAGACAGGATTACACATTTAAGTTTTTTCACACCAAATTTTGAAAAAGATCCACTTATGTTATCATATTTCTTGGACCTTGTTGTATTTATATGTGTATTTTTCATGCCAAGTAAACTAACTAATTAATACTCCTCAAAAAAGGAATTTTCACTACAAATTTACCTTCAAAGCTACATGATTAATTTCTGTCGCAAATTTGTCTTACATCAATTATATGAGGACAATATTTTGTCATATTTGTCTCACAATTGTCTTCTATCTCACAATTGTCTTAGGAAAAATGATTCTAGAAGATTTGAGTGGGCATCGAGGTGCCTAAGGAAAGTTCTCAAAGACTTGCATTAGACAATGATATTGCCAAAATACGTGAAGTAGATTCAACTACCATTAACATGACAAATGCTACTGAAAAGTGCTTGGTTGTCCTCTCCAACAAATCTTAAGCATCTTCTCTTTTCTTACGAGTTAATTATTCTCTCCTGTATTTCTTTTATATGACAGTGATTTTCTTGGATATGTTAAGCTCTTGTATTCCCCATATATTTTGTACTTGTTAACTCTATTTTTTCTCAAGAAAAGGGAGAAATTTTATTAACTTTTATAATTGAGAAAATATATTTATATTTCTTACTATGTGGCAGGTGTGGACTGGAGCTCAGTAAAACAAATTTAGGTGAGTTGCTTGATGTTGATACTGTGTAAAACTATGAGAATTCACTGTGGATTGCTTACAAAAATATTTACGGTTCAATGGCGAGGTCGGATATGATCAATTGTATCAAGTGTTAGCAGAAGAAGGAAATATTATCTATGAGGATGTCTTCCAGCAAAGGGAAAGATATACTACTTTTATGTTTTAACAGAGTGGGGAAATAAATCATGATTTCAAGCTTGCAAACTGGAAATTTAAATCTAGAGGATTATCTCCTTTTTGATGAATATAGATAGCAAGGGAAGACAAATCAGTTGTTATTTTATGGTCCTCTTCATCCAGAACTACCACAGATGTACATAAATAATTGAATTCTTGTCCTCTATTTTCTTTTCGTTCATCAGTTTCCATACTGAATAGAGGTTTTATAGGGAAGGAAAATACTGATGATCTTGTAAATCAATTGGAGAGTCTACTAAGGGATGGAAATGTGCATTCTCTAGTCTTTTGTGTATGTACAAAATGTGACTTTTCTTGGTGTGTTGCTTTTATGTTTTAATAGTGTGGGGAAATAAATCATGATTTCAAGCTTGCAAACTGGAAATTTAAATCTAGAGGATTATCTCCTTTTTGATGAATATAGATAGCAAGGGAAGACAAATCAGTTGTTATTTTATGGTCCTCTTCATCCAGAACTACCACAGATGTACATAAATAATTGAATTCTTGTCCTCTATTTTCTTTTCGTTCATCAGTTTCCATACTGAATAGAGGTTTTATAGGGAAGGAAAATACTGATGATCTTGTAAATCAATTGGAGAGTCTACTAAGGGATGGAAATGTGCATTCTCTAGTCTTTTGTGTATGTACAAAATGTGACTTTTCTTGGTGTGTTGCTTTTATGTTTTAATAGTGTGGGGAAATAAATCATGATTTCAAGCTTGCAAACTGGAAATTTAAATCTAGAGGATTATCTCCTTTTTGATGAATATAGATAGCAAGGGAAGACGAATCAGTTGTTATTTTATGGTCCTCTTCATCCAGAACTACCACAGATGTAAATAGATAATTGAATTCTTGTCCTCTATTTTCTTTTCTTTCATCAGTTTCCATACTAAATAGAGGTTTTACAGGGAAGGAAAAGATTGATGATGCTGTAAATCAATTGAAGAGTCTACTAAGGGATGGAAATGTGCATTCTCCAGTCTTTTGTGTATGTACAGAATGTGACTTTTCTTGCTGTGCTGCATGTGGGTTGTCCAATTTCCAGTCTGAAAGAAAAGGAAGGAGAGGTAGTCATGTTCGTAGGGAAGCAGAAAACTATAGAATATATGGGATAATGGCAGATCTTGAATCAATTCATACTGAGTACACCAAAGGAACTGTTAACTCTAACGAGTATGCAACAGGAAATGTGAACTCTAACGAGTATGCAGCAGGAAATGTCGACTCTAAATAATATGCAACAGTAAATGCCGACTCTAATGAGTATACAACAGTAAATGCCAACTCTAATGAGTACACAATTGGAAATGTCAACTTTCATGAGTATGTTACAGAAACTGGTAACTCTGATGACTATCCCATAGAAATTGTTAACTCTAGCTACACCACAATAGCTGTTAGCTCTATTGAGTATACCCCAGTAACTGTTAACTCTAACAGCAACCTTAGCATTGCACCTCATGATTTTGATCATGACTCAACAACTACAGTATCAATGGGTGGCTATTCGTCCCCTTTTGATAGAACAAATCATGGGAAGAAAACTGTCTGGAGTGCTGGTACTGGTTTTGGTGGTTGCAGAAGTGAAACTAACCCTGACGAGAAAATGAGAAATGTTGAAAAGGAACTCAACTGTCGGGAAAAAAATTTGTTGACATCATTAACAGATATTCTTAACAACAAAGCTATGGAATAGTCTCATGGCTCTCATCCTTTCTTAGGTTTATCTGGCCTATGTTCTTCTGAGTCACGAAAATATTCTTAACCGAGTTTTAGAATACTTTATGATCAATGATTCCATGTTAGACATATGTTCAAGGAACAAACTCTATCATCAGCTGGTATCCCTGTTGACATCTATGAAACAGTATCCGGATCTCCTTTCAATATTGATGGGATCCTGCCTAGAAAGTGACAGAAGTGATAGTTCCAATCATAACATTGGAAGTGATGGTTCTTTAATTGGTAAAATGAAGAGCATATATGATCAATCCAAAATTATCATGAGAAAATTCCCAGGAGGAATTGATGACAAAAATGTAGAAGCTGATGTTGGCATTGCAAAATGTCTTTTGGAATGCTATGAGGGATTGGCAGGAGTAGCTCAGAACCAAACATCTACCATACCACGGATAATATCTATTTCATATGGGGAAGATATTGAAATGATAGAGTGCAGTGAAGCTAATTCATATCAGTCAACATCTATTTAAGTGGAGGAAAGTACCAATGATGAAACTTGTTCAAATCAACATAAGAAGGCTTTAATGTATAAAAACAATTTGAATCCACTCCAATTCCTAGATTGTTCCTTGATTGCGGCAGGTTTTCCACATCACACTTATAGTAACAACTTCACCGGGTCAGGAGCAAATCGTCAGAGCATTGATAATACAAGTGAGCACAATAAAAAAAGGATGATATATATTACAAAAGAAATAGCTTCCTTTTTCTTTCTCTTTTTTTCAGTAAAAAAAAACAGTTCCTTGGTATTCAATTGAATCAAAAGAACCTTTTACATCTTTAGTCAGCACTATAATACTCCAAGGGTTAGCAAGAAACAAGTTACAATCTCAATACAAAGCATACACGTACTTCATAAACAAAAACAGAACAAGCAGAGAATATCAGAGATACCTTAAGCACCTGGGTAACAATACAAAAGAAATAGCTTCCTTGTCAACAAGTCTTCCTCTAGAGTGGGATTCCAGCATACATGTGGGAGTAGATTTCAGTAGAATGGATTTGTTGAAAGCTTTAATTCTGGGTCCCAAAGGAACTCCATACCAAAATGGAGTATTTGTATTTGACATTTATCTTCCACCAGGTATGACTTCTTTCTGAGTATTTATTCTTTCGGTTTTCTGCCTTTTCTATTTAATTTGTGTACTTCTGTTTCGTCTCTTTCACATTCAAAATCCTTGTTAACTACTAACCCAATTTCCTTTTCCTTATAAGTCTTTTCCTTAACTTATAAATGACAATGATATTTAGAATTTAAATTCTATCTTGTTCGTAATGGCCTCAAAAATAGATACAAGTGAACACTATAGATCACCTTCAACCCATGGAAATCCTAACTCCAGTGTGTGTGCATATGCAGCATAATATTGGGGTCTCTCTTAGGACTAAGTAGTGAGGAGTGTTCTCTCTTAGGAGTGTTTGTAAATATGATCTGAATTTCACGTGTTTGTAAGCATGACTGTGTTTATCTGTGATTTTTTATTTTTCCAAAGCTGAATAATGCTGCTACTTCTAATGATTAGAATAATGCCACTTCCCAATGATCATTAATATGTACCTCTCATCATTTGCACCTCCTACCTTTAATTTTGAATTTGTATATAATCTCCAATTGACTTTACCAGAATACACATCCAGAATTTGACGAATACACATCCAGAATTTGACATATTAACCTCTTGGTTTTACTTCTATAATTATTGATTTACAATATGCAAAAAAAAATTTACTATACTAGCTCTTTATCTTCTCTATGGAACTGGGATTATCTTGGCTGTGGAAGTCAACCTTACAAAAGAGGTCACTTGCTTTTTGGTGAGGCTACACAATTATTGTCTGAAAAAACAAAAATGTTCTTTGCTATTGAATCTATTCTTTTGGTAGAGAGTAACATGCTATTGGTCTCCTATTTTGACTATTCAATATAATATTTTCTAGCTTAAGTCTTATGGAACCAAATAATAATCAGTTTTGTTTGTACATGATTATGTCTTTTTGGGAGATCAACATTGTCTTTTTGGGCTTTGGTAAGTGATTTTTATTCATTCATTACTTTGCCTTGTTTTATGCATATAATTGGGCCTTTAAGCCTCCATTTAAATATTTGGTCAACTAATAGGGTCTTTGTTTCTTTCGTGCAGTAGTCTCAGCACTCCAAGGAAGAGTTATGCTAGCTGAACCAGCAATTTGGGGGATTCGATCCACAATGGAGGTGTTTCTCTTGGATTCTCCTCACCTTCCAGATGCTTGTGAAGATTACTCAAGTGTTGTTTCGTGGATGTCCTTCGTTTGAGGAGCTGTTGTTTTCCATCTTTAGCAGCATGTGGATTTCAGGGGATTTGAACTTCCATCTTTGGTTCAGATATGCCGAGATAGCTATAGGATTGTTAGCTGGATCGATCCTTGTTTCAAGGTCGATTTTACTTTGTATTTTCAGTATAAAATGACTCTTGAAACCCTAAGTAAGGATGGATACTCATAGGAGACTATAAAACTTTATTTCATCAATAGATTTAGTGCTTATCTTCATTAAAGCTGTGATTTAAGATTGTTAGGCGTTGAGGGCAGGGCCCACCTTCAACACCAAATATTTGTACTTCGGTATTGTGTGTTTTGCAGTAAGTAATGTTTTTATCCTTTGACACTGTTTTATGGAATGTTAATGGTTTTTCTCATTTGTGAGTTGAAATAGAAAGTATGTCTGCATATTATTAGTTAATATCATTTGCAATTGATCTAGGCTGTTGAATAGATTTAGAAACAGTTTGTATTTAAAACCCTCTCTGGTTTTCAGCGTGGATTGTTTATTGATGGTTATGGTATTGATAAGCTGTGTGATGAACTTGACTTGGATTGTTGTAGAATCGATTTCATGAAGAGAATAGATTAGGATTTCATATTTCCTTTTGTTGATAGTGTTAGAGTATAGCTCCATTCTTTTGACTTTTGAGCTCAGAAAATTGTAGGGTAGTCTCGCATTGTAGTGTATGGATTTAAAAAGAATTTACAGTAGCAGAAGGTTTAAATATTTTGATTTACAAAGCATCTAGGGTTTGTTAAACAATATTTTGAATGGTGACTAAATAGGAGCTGGAATTATGCTTCTTGGCATTGAATGAAGGAAAAGAGTTATAGTTTACAGCACTGTTTCCTAGGATTGAACATCAGCTTCATAGTCTACATATAGACGAGAATGAGTGAATATTTCTTGAACAGTTTTAACATTCATTGGTGTGTATTTTCTGAATAATCTTAGCATTCTTTTATGTGAATAGAATGCAGCAGCAAATAAGATTTCATTTTTTCAATTGTGTGCGAGTGGTTTAGAGCAGAGATAGAATTCATTTCAGACATTGCTTGTTTGATTGTCTAAGTTTAGCATAAGGATTGCAGTCTTATCTCAGCATATTCATTGGTGGGAAAGATTGGAACTAGGGTTTTCATTTGTTAAGTTCTTTTTAACAAGCTGTTTTCTCTACAGGATAGCTGTATCCTAGTATTGCTTTGGAAGATTAGTATTGCTTTACAAGATTGTCGTAGTTTAGTATTTCTTTGGAAGACTGGTGTTGCTTTGGAAGATTAATGTAGTTTCATACTGCTTTGAAAGATTGTTGTAGGTTGCTGTAGGATAAATTGAGTTTGACAGTAATACAAGGTTAGCAAATTGATTTTCTTTTCTAGGAACCCTTAGCATTGATTATTGATTACGGTAATAGCTTCATCAATTCCACTGTTGTTTGAGAGTAGACTAGGATTTCTTGAAATATGAGCATTGAGACTGCTTTGCCTGCACATACGATGTAGCAGCTCGAAGTATACGCTCTCCGGTCGATAATTAAATCAAGGTGAGTTAAATAACATTAATTTTAACCAACATTTTGGCACCGTTGCCGTGGAGTTGCTCCAAGGTAAGTTGGTATTTTGCTCGTTTTCTACGAATTTGTGGCTATAGGTGTAGATAGGTTTTATTTACATTACACAGCAAGGTGGAGGGGAAATGATAAGACACAAAGACAAATTCACTATGGGATTCCCGTGGTGTAACAGCCTGATGCATCCACTTTAGTGGGTTTCCCCAAATCCCTGTTGTTCCTTTCTCGTAAGTGTGTTTGTTTTTTTTCACATGTTTAATTTATTTTTCTGCAAAAGTGTGTTTACCTTTCTGTAAGGTGTGTTTACTTTCATGCAATTTAATTCCATTCAAGTGTGATCTTCTTTTTGCAAGTCTTGGTGTGTTTACTCTCAGCAATTTCATTTCACAGCATTTGTAGGTGTGACTAGTTGTTGCATATTGGAGGAGAAGGGGCGGTAAGACAAACCTGCACATTTGTATAACAGGTTCCTTCAAACCCATTTGTAGCATAGGTATTTCAATTTATTTTCTTATTATATTCAACAATTGTTTTGATGAGACCCAGAGATAGTAAGGGAAGATTCATTAAAGTTCATTCCGATCTTGTTGGAAACAACCCCCCCCCCCCCCACTAACCCTAGGGATAGGAACACCAACAACGAAATTGAAAACAATAACACTCAAAATTCAGTGGAATTAGGGACCAGATCAGCAGGAACTAAGGTTATACTTAGCGAATAGTTACATTCAGTAGAGATCCCACAGACCCAACAAGCTTCACCTCCAAAGGAAGATTCCAACTTGGTTGACACAGTGAATATAGAAGGAGTGAATTCCCTTTTCAGACACGCTCAGAATTTGGTAGTTTCTCAAGTAGAATCTACCACAGATCTACCTTTCAATATTCAATCTTGGCCTAGACCAGACCATTGGGACTTCATTCCATCCCCAAGAAGAGATAGTTTAAGTGTCAATTGGTTTAGGAACCCTCTTGTTATGAGTGATCAGGAAACCAGACACCAGATGGAAGGAGAGGGAGAACATGAGGGACGAACTAAAACAACTTTTAGCTTCCCTATTCTAGATCTTGCATGAGATGTCAGCATGAAAAATATCCCAGCATCTTCATTACCTACCTTCTATGGGAAAAGTACTGAAGATCCGGATACTTTCCTATTTGAGTTTGACATCTTATGCAGGAGTTATAATTATCTACAGGATGCACAAAAGTTAAAACTATTTCCAGCCACCCTTAAGGATTCTGCACTCAGATGGTTTATGAGCCTGGGGGAATCCACTATCCGAACTTGGGAAGAGATGAAGAGTGCTTTCCTCAGAAAATACTGAGACTACTGTGGAACTAGAGACTCCCAGAATGATATCTTTAAGATGCAACAGTATGAAGAAGAGAGTCTTGAGGACTTCCTAGAACGATTCTGCTTTGTATTGCAGAAGTCCAAGTATAATACCTTACAGGAGGATGCAGTCAGAACCCTTTTTCTTAAAGGGATTATGGATGAATATGTGGAAATACTCAACCTGATGGCCTCAGGTGATGTATCTCATAAATCCTTTGAGGAGATTACTAAACTATGCAGAAAATATTCTAGGAGTAGAGCCAAAGCAGGAAAACGCACTAGGGAAGCTCCTTCCCGCATTTCTAGGATAGCAGGAACTAGTGGGATCACAAGAGTTGAATTGGGGAACCTATTAGAAAATTTCAAAACTGACATTTTAGGCACCTTAAGTTCCCAATTTGATGCATTGAAAACAAAGAAACGGCAAGAGGAAGAGGACATAGCAGCATTACACATATTCTACCCCAAATGCAGAAAAAGACACCCTTTAAAAGAGTTCCCTCTTAATACCATTGCAGTCTGTGATCTTTGCTCTGATAAACACCCAACTGATAATTGCCCTTCTTTACCAAAATTGCAAGATTTTTACAAGATTAATGCTGAACCTATGGATCCATCATATGCATCAAGAAGGCCTTGGCAGCCTAGACCCCAAAACATGTACCCAGAGCATGTTTTCCTAAACCCTGCATATTACTATCCCATGCAGCAATCTCAGCAGCCATGGAGTCCACAAATGTGGCAGAATTGACCTCCTCAGCCTACCCAGAACCAACCATGGCAGCAAGGCTGGCGAGGCAAGTCATATGGGGGACCACAAGGACAGCCCTATGGAGGAACCCAATCATCAGCCCTTCCTAGTTACTGTCCAATGCCCCCAAATATGCAGCATCTATTACCAGGATTTACACCACCTGCACTTCCTCCTATACCCCCAGTTCCACAACAATATCAAAATTCAAACCCACCTTGACCCACGTTGTTGCCAGCCCAACCTATCCCAAACCCTAATAACAGACCTTCCCAGCCTCTTCATAATGCTGAAATTCAAATGGCCCCAACTTACGTAATGCATTCAGCTCCTTTACAGGAAATACAATTAAGGTCTGGGAAGACATTAAATAAAACCCCTCCAGCAGTGATTATTCATGAAGAGACTGGAGAAGAAAATGCTGAAAAAGAGATTACAGAGGAAGAAGAAGTGCAGATTGCCTCAGAAAACACTTAAGCATTGAGAACTCATTCCCAATCATCTGCTCATCCACAAGTGAATAACAACCCCCCTTACCCGGAGAGGTTATTAATAGAGAATCCTGTGGTTTGTCCATAGTTTAATTTGGAAAATGAGTTGAAAAATGTTTGTATCAAGATTCCATTACTTCAGGATATTAGAGATGTCCCTATCTATTCAAAACTGGTAAGGGAACTGTGCTTAAAGAAACCTGGTCTAAAACAGAAAGACCCACCCACAATACATGTTTTAGGCCAGCTGTCCAACTACATTTCAGACTGTTCCTTACCTCCAAAATTTGCAAATCCTGGGAACCCAGTGGTGACCATTTGCATCAATGAGATTCCAATAGGAAACACTCTAGTTGACCTGGGGGCTTCCATTAATGTGATGTCTATGACCACCATGCAGAGACTTCAGTTGCATAATCTCCTCAGACCTACTCCTACTATTTTGGAGTTGGCTGATAGGAGCACTGTCAAACCTGTGGGGGCCTTAGATGACATTACTGTCATAGTAGCTTCGTGGGAGTATCCAGTGGATTTTCTGGTACTCTAAACTAAACACCCAATGGGGGAACATCCTTTTATACTAGGCAGGCCCTGGTTAGCCATGGCCAATGCCTTTATAGGTTGTAGAGAAGGCATTTTAACTATATCTAATGGCACCTCTCTATAGAATCTTATTATTTATCCCCCAGCACAGCCTGTATCAGAAAACATGCTATGGCTAGAGAGTCCTTACGGGGATGAGGACGTGGAACAACCCTTATTGTCCATTAGTCAAACTAGGGGGCTGGAAGACTAGACTGAGGACGATATCCTAGAACAATTTGTCTCAGCCACTACTAGTATTGAGTTCCCCTAGTCCTTCTCTAACCTAGACAATGTTTTCACAGAATATTTTCAAGAACAGTACTACCCTTCAGCCACCTCATCATTAGTATTTTTATTCATAGATGAGAAGGTTGGAGCCTCAACTATACCAATAGAGATTGGTCCAGGAAGGTCTTTGTTTATCAATGCAAATCTATCTCAAGACCAGCAAAATCAGTTAGTTCATTTACTCAAAGCACAGTCTGGGGCATTTGCTTGGATTTATATAGACATGAAAGGCATTCACCCTGATACATGCATTCATCACATCTATACGTAAGAAAATATTAGACCAGTAAGGCAGCCACAGAGAAGAATGAATCCTGCGCTTAAAGACATTGTGAAGGATGAATTACAAAAATTGATGGATGCAAATTTCATCTATCCCATTTCTGATAGCAAATGGGTATCCCTGTTGGTGATTGTCCTGAATAAGGGAGGTAAGTGGAGAATATGTGTTGATTTTCGTGAATTAAACAAAGCAACTCTCAGAGACTACTTCCCTCTTCCTTTCATAGATCGGGTTTCGGATACCTTGTCAAGAAAACAATAATTTTCTTTTCTGGATGGATACAGTGGGTATAACCAGATAAGAATAGCCCCAGAGGATCAAGAAAAAACTACTTTCACCTGCCCATGGGGAACTTATGCTTACAAGGTATTACCATTTGGACTGTGTAATGCTCCTGCCACTTTCTAGAGGGCAGTGTTAGGTATTTTGGCTGATTTAGTCCATGACCATGTGGAAATATATATGGATGACTTTACAGTCTATGGTAATGATTTCAAGGAAGCCTTAGATAACCTGGAGAAAGTTTTAATTAGGTGCCAAGAAACAAATCTTGCTTTAAGTCATGAAAAGTGTAAGATGATGTTAATGGAGGGTATTGTTTTAGGGAACCACATTTCATCAGAAGGTATTAAGGTAGACCCTGCAAAAATTGAAATCATTACTGGTTTATCTCCACCAGCTACACAAAAAGAAGTCAGAAGTTTTCTGGGACATGCGGGGTACTATCGTAGGTTTATTGCTAATTTTACAAAGATAGCAGCCCCAGTGTTCAAATTATTAGTCAAAGACAGTGGTTTTTGTTGGGATCAACACTATCAGACAGCCTTTGACACCTTAAAATCATAATTGTCTTCAACACCAGTTCTGCGGGGGGCAAATTGGTCTTTGCCTTTCCACATACAAACTGATGCTTCAGACACTACCTTAGGGGGAGTGCTTGGACAGAAATAAAACCAGTTTTAATATGCCATTTATTTCATTAGTAAAAATTTAACACCTGTAGAACTAAACTATACAGTAACTGAAAAATAGTTTCTAGTAGTGGTTCATGCCATCAATAAATTCGAGCATTATATTACTGGTTATGATGTATTTGTTCATACTGACCATTTTGCTATTAAATTTTTAATGAATAAACCTATCACTAGTGGCAAAATTACTAGATGGTTTCTTTTGCTACAGGAATTTAACATTACCATAGTTGACAAACCAGGGAAGGAAAATCTGGTTGTAGATTTCCTCTCCAGATTGACTCATGCTGATGATAATGTTCCTATAGATGATACATTTCCTGATGAACATTTATTTGTTGTTTCTATTAAAACACCATGGTTTGCAAATATATCCAATTATTTGGTTACAGGGAAAATACCTGCTCATCTGTCATCTTATGAAAAATGAAGAATCATTCAGCAAAGTGCCAATTATTCATGGGCAGGAAATGACCTCTTTCGAACTGGCCCAGATCTGATTATCAAGAGGTGTGTGAGGGAGGATGAGATGTATGACATCCTTCAAGCCTATAATGATGGACCCTGTGGAGGCCATTTCTCAGACAAGCGGACAACATATAAGGTGTTACATCAAGGGTATTATTGGCCTACACTTTTTAAAGATGCTGAAAAATATGTACATGGCTGTGACAGCTGTCAAAGAATGGGGAGACCCACTGCTGCTGATCAAATGCCTTTACAAGCCCAGGTACAAATTGAACCTTTTGAAAAATGGGGATTGGACTTTGTTGGTCCAATCTCACCAATGTCAAGGAAAAAGAGATATATTTTAGTCTGCACTGACTATGTGACTAAGTGGGTTGAGGAAAAAGATGTATTGAGGGCTACTAAGAAATTAGTCATAGAGTTTATCTATGAAGAAATTTTTACTCGCTTTGGGATTCCTCATGAAATTGTGACTGACAATGGAGCACAGTTTGTCTCTAAATCGATGAAAGCACTTACAGAAAAATATGGGATTAAGCACTATAAATATTCTCCTTACCACCCCTAAGCAAATGGGCAGGTGGAGTCAACAAATAAGGTGTTAGAATCCATTTTAACTAAGACTGTACAGCTGCATCACAAGGACTGGGTAGACAGGTTACCAGAGGCACTGTGGGCTTACAGAACTGCGTGGAGAAATACCACAAGGTATACCCCATATTAGCTTGTTTATGGGAAACAGGTTCTGCTTCCTATAGAATTTCAGGTGAATACTTTTCGTACTACTGCACAATTGAGCCTGAATTTAGATGAAGCTCAGAAGCAGAGGCTGATGCAATTAAATGAGCTCGATGAAATCAGA
This sequence comes from Pseudotsuga menziesii, assembly GCA_001517045.1. Taxonomy (NCBI): domain Eukaryota; kingdom Viridiplantae; phylum Streptophyta; class Pinopsida; order Pinales; family Pinaceae; genus Pseudotsuga; species Pseudotsuga menziesii. The sequence goes on along the minus strand of LPNX010967223.1, from coordinate 321,431 downwards.
CAAGATGTTGTCCAGCGAACTGTTTTAATACAGAATCAGCAGACCAAGTGGCATGATAAATTTTTGAAGAAGAAAACTTTTGAAGAAGGTGATTGGGCTCTGTTGTTTGGCTCATGGTTCAAACATTTCAAAGGTAAGCTTACCACTACATGGATGGGACCATATGAAATTGTGACCATTTTTTATAATGGTTCTGTCAAAATAAAGACAATAGATGAAGCACAAACTGCCTTTGTGGTGAATGGACATCGGTTAAAAATTTATCACAAACCTCTTTCTAAGCAAGAGTTCATTCATACCATGAGTCAGCAATCTAGACTAGAGCTGGTAGGTGAAGGAATGACTTCTTCATCTCCCTCTTCCTCACAGTAACATTCAATGAAATTGTTTTTGTATATATGTACATGAATTTGTTTTATTAGGTTCCTTTTTGAAGGATGCAGATATTCTTTTCAGGCTCAGGATGTTTTGGAAAAAAACAACAGGGAAGTCTTTTGTTATTATTTCTATTTTCAGCCATTGATTGTTTTTGCAAAGGACTGTGTCAATTTGGTAAATTTTTGAGTTGCACTGGTAATTAGAATGTCTGCATCAGGTAAATATCTGTGTGCTGTCAGGTTTTTCAGAACTGTCCTCGTTATTCATACGAGTACTTATCCACCGGGCATTGCCTAGTCTATCAGTGCTTTAAGCTTCCAAAGTGTTTTTTCTTACGAACTTATGGGTTGCTAGGACCATTTGACTTGGTTTCACACTAGATGGAGTGAGGGAATTGTTTTTAGTAACAACTATGGGCATTAAGTTATTTTTAAGTCAGGTACCATTTTGAAAAAGGTATCCAGGACTGGGCAGTCTGGTGGTTATTATCTATTGGATTTTATAATATCAAATACATATATATACATTTTTGTGTAGCCACTTTATGAATTTCACTTTATACATTTGCAAAGGTTAGTTGTTCATCTGGGAAAATTCTTATAGGCATGTACAAAGAATACTCTTCCAATTCTGGTACCATCCCACTCCTAGATGGTTTTAAGAGAAACTCCCCCACTCATCTATGCTTGAGCAAATCATAAAGTTTATCTTTAAGATGAAATTGGGACAAGGGCCTCTGATAGAAAACGGGTGCAAGAGGTTAACCCACCGGGATACTGAATAGGTCCACTGGCAGCGGTTACCGACCTGTGGCATAAACAGGCAAACCCATCAGGGTACTGAACAGGCCTGTTGGAAATGGGGCATCTTCCTGGGGAAGAAGCTTCTTAGATGTTACAGTTACCCCACCGGAGTACTGAACGGGCTCGCTGGCAGTGGGTTCTGACTCTAATATCTCCTTTAAAAGCCTCATCTATACTTGTCTATATGAACAATGTACCTATGTCAAGGTAAAAGAGAGGTCATAAGGATGGTTAAATAAAATTTAAATAAACTGTTTCAAAAAGTCAGTTGATAGCCAGTTGATAATCATCTCCAGCTGCTCTGAATTTTGGGTAACCTGATTCTTGTGAAAAAAGGATTTATGCATGATATTTTCTGAGTCCTAAACATAGCTGAGCATTTCAGTACTATTTGTTGCACTACTCAAACTGTCCTGTGTGAAGCTGAGTCAAAGTGGACCAGTACCCAATTAGCTTCTGTTAGTATTCCTTTTTTCTTGTGGCACATGTCCTGGTGGAAAATTTTCTGTATGGATGACAAGAATGGAGTCTGCATTTATCATTGTTTGAGAATTATAGTTACATAGGAGTAAGGGTGATTGATTGAAGTCTGCATTCCTGATTGTTTATTTTGTTTTGTTAATAAAAATTGATTTCATAACACAGTTTAGTTTCCTGTGTAATCAGGTGAAGCAACAACTTTGCAATGAGGTAATTATGTCACAAAACTGTTGAAGGTCAAGCAAATCTTCAATCTATTTTACCTGCTTATTAACTCATCTGAGTGGTGTATATTGGGAAAACTAATGGTTTTAACATCACTGTTTGAGTGCATTTGCTTGAATAGCACATCAGCTGTTAAAATGCTGGTAATTATCAATCCTTCAAGATGTGCTGGTAATTATTGTTTATCGTTATCAGCCTGAAAGTATCTCTGTATTTTAAATTTACTGAAGTACTGGATGGAGTGCCGGATGGGGTACCGGATCAAAAATTTAAAAATTGGCATGGTAAAGGTAATGGGTTTTGCATGCTTGGATAAGTCCTAATTGTTAAGGATTATGATTATTATCAATTGTCTTTTTAATACAAGGTTCGATGAGCTATGGCCTACTATATAACTTTCACCGTTCCCTTGTAAATTGCTTTATGGCATTTGGTAATATTTTATTTTTCATTATTAATTTGATATCCTTAATAGGTTATGCCATTTATATTTCAATTTGGGTTCGTAACTCACCATGCGGTGACGGTGAATCAAAACGTGTTATATTATGATCATCATTCCCTGTGACGTGGATGGCACGAACCTTGGCTCACCATGATGTCCTCACCATGTCTGCTGCTTATTGCCGCCTTTTTCCATAATTTTATCGGGTTGTTTCTAGTTTTACCCTCGCCAGTGAAGAGAACCGTTGCTGAAGTTTTCCAATGCCTACAAAATTGACTGTCTGATATCTCTGCTCTTTCACTGTTCTTTTTTTTTTCCTGTCTTCACCATGCTTGACTGGCATGAACCCTCAGCATATGAACAGTTGTTAGCCATACGCGAGTTTGTAGCATGCAAGGAGATGTTCATTCGGGCTGGGTGGCATTCATTTTTAACCAATTTACAGGGCCATGATGATGTTGTTTCTTTACAATTTGCTTTGGGTTTTGACGAGCATACAGCCAAGGTCGGGTCCTTGGAATTTTCAGTTACCTAGGATTCAATTGCATTAGCTATGAGGCTCCCACGCACAAGGGATAGGTGGTTTAAGAATTTTCGGTTGCCACGAAAGGAATATGACTGTGTTTTCAAACCTGAGTTTTTAGCTGTGAAGGGTGAAAAGGGCTTCTCCAAGATCTGGGTTAGAGATGAATTTCACAATTCTTTGATGATCATCAGTAAGCTGATTACCTGTGAACGCCAATTTTCCACTTACAAAGCTTGTCATTTTCTCCTATTAGCTCACTTCGAGTTCGGTAAGCTTCTAAATTTCCCATTCTATTTTTGGAAAAGCTTAAGTAAGATGGCTTCACAAGTTAGAAAAAACTTAGAGTATCCAACTCACAGTCTTTACCATCATGGGATTATTAAAATGCTCATTTTAGCTGAATTAAAGAAGACAGACTGAGTATGGGAGAAATTCGTACATGAACTATCTAATTCTCATCTTACATCCTCCCTGGGGAATGAGTTAGGTGAGCCTTGTATCCCTGATTTAGTGGAGAAAGCTTCCTCTACAAAAAAAAATTGTTCACCAAAATGATTATCCTCATGAACCAGCTATTAACAGTTGTAAGAAACTTGCCCCATTACATACTAAGAGGTCCCCAATCTCTAAGGGACAGTGTGTTAGCTCTCGGTCTGGGGGAGATAAGGGTTGTGAAAACTTGTGTGCTTTTCCCAATAGAAGATTTACTCGCAGCATGGCTGCTAAAGAGGGAAGAAGGGAATCCAAGGGTAAAGAGCCTGTCCATGTTGAATTGTTATCATCCAATGCTTCCTCTGCCCATGATAACTCTGATTCTCCTGGTTCTCCTCATCATTCTACAATGTCAAGTCCTGTTAGTGAACCTTTGCTGCCAGCATCTCCTTCAAAATCAAGTCTAAAATCTTCCAAGGCATCACTTTCCAAATCAGGTTCAAAATATGCTAAATCTCATAGATCTAATAATTCAGCTCAAGGAATTGATTATTTTAGGCAGAAGATTTTTAAACTAACAAAGAAGTTGCAAGAGTATGTGAGATTGGATCGGTTCGTCAAGCAGGAAAATGCCATTTTAAAGGCTAAGGTAGCTTCTCTACAAACTTTGGTTGATGAGGTTACAGGGACAAATCGCAGTCTTCGAAAACAGTTAAGGAAGAAATATAAATAGTTTGAACAATTGGTTAATGTACAACAACAAACTGCCCTGTCTCCTCCTCAGGTTCAAGTTCTATTTAATACCTCAGCCTCAGTTTCTGGAGTTGGATCCAAGGATTGATAATCTACTTTGAGTTTCAAATTTTGTCCATCTGAAACTTTCTTGCATAGGGACATGCAAGACCTTCAGTCTGGGGGAGATGTTGGTCTCCTATTTTGACTATTCAATATAATATTTTCTAGCTTAAGTCTTATGGAACCAAATAATAATCAGTTTTGTTTGTACATGATTATGTCTTTTTGGGAGATCAACATTGTCTTTTTGGGCTTTGGTAAGTGATTTTTATTCATTCATTACTTTGCCTTGTTTTATGCATATAATTGGGCCTTTAAGCCTCCATTTAAATATTTAGTCAACTAATAGGGTCTTTGTTTCTTTCGTGCAGTAGTCTCGGCACTCCAAGGAAGAGTTATGCTAGCTAAGCCAGCGATTTGGGGGATTCGATCCACAATGGAGGTGTTTCTCTTGGATTCTCCTCACCTTCCAGATGCTTGTGAAGATTACTCAGGTGTTTTTTCGTGGATGTCCTTCGTTTGAGGAGCTGTTGTTTTCCATCTTTAGCAGCATGTGGATTTCAGGGGATTTGAACATTCATCTTTGGTTCAGATATGCCGAGATAGCTGTAGGATTGTTAGCTAGATCGATCCTTGTTTCAAGGTCGATTTTAATTTGTATTTTCAGTATAAAATGACTCTTGAAACCCTAAGTAAGGATGGATACTCAGAGAAGACTGTAAAAATTTATTTCATCAATAGATTCAGTGCTTATCTTCATTAAAGCTGTGATTTAAGATTGTTAGGCGTTGAGGGCAGGGCCCACCTTCAACACCAAATCTTTGTACTTCGGTATTGTGTGTTTTTCAATAAGTAGAGTAATGTTTTTATCCTTTGACACTGTTTTATGGAATGTTAATGGTTTTGCTCATTTGTGAGTTGAAATAGAATGTATCTCTGCATATTATTAGTTAATATCATTTGCAATTGATCTAGCCTGTTGAATAGATTTAGGAACAGTTTGCATTTAAAACCCTCTCTAGTTTTCAGCGTGGATTGTCTATTGATGGTTATGGTATTGATAAGATGTGTGATGAACTTGACTTGGATTGTTGTAGAATCGATTTCATGAAGAGAATAGATTAGGATTTCATATTTCCTTTTGCTGATAGCATTATAGTATAGCTCCATTCTTTTGACTTTTGATCTCACAAAACTGTAGGGTAGTCTCGCATTGTAGTGTATGGATTTAAAAAGAATTTACAGTAGCAGAAGGTTTAAATATTTTGATTTACAAAGCATCTAGGGTTTGTTAAACATTCTTTTAAATGGTGACTAAATAGGAGCTGGAATTATGCTTCTTGGCATTGCATGAAGGAAAAGAGTTATAGTTTACAGCACTGTTTCCTAGGATTGAACATCAGCTTCATAGTCTACATATAGATGAGAATGAGTGAATATTTCTTGAACAGTTTTAACATTCATTGGCGTGTATTTTATGAATAATCTCAGCATTCTTTTATGTGAATAGAACGTAGCAGCAAATAAGATTTCATTTTTTCAATTGTGTGCAAGTGGTTTAGAGCAGAGACAGACTTCATTTCAGACATTTCGTGTTTGATTGTCTAAGTTTAGCATAAGGATTGCAGTCTTAACTCAGCATATTCATTGGTGGGAAAGATTGGAACTAGGGTTTTCATTTGTTAAGTTCTTTTTAACAAGCTATTTTCTGTACAAGATAGCTGTAGCCTAGTATTGTTTTGGAAGATTAGTATTGCTTTACAAGATTGCCGTAGTTTAGTATTTCTTTGGAAGACTAGTGTTGCTTTAGAAGATTATTGTAGTTTCATACTTCTTTGAAAGATTGTTGTAGGTTGTTGTAGGATAAATTGAGTTTGACAGTAATACAGGGTCAGCAAATTGATTTTATTTTCTAGGAACCCTTAGCATTGATTATTCATTACGGTAATAGCTTCATCAATTCCATTGTTGTTTGAGAGTAGACTCGGATTTCTTGAAATATGAGCATTGAGACTGCTTTGCCTGCACATACGGTGTAGCAGCTCGAAGTATACGTTCTCCGGTCGATAATTAAATCAAGGTGAATTAAATAACATTAATTTTAACCAACACATTCCTAAAAGCTCTTTCAACATTCTGGTAGAGGCTAAAAAGTTCCATCATTTTCTACCAACTTAATAAATATATGCTAATGCTTTTGAAAGTTCAATGCTTGTTAAGTGAAAATTGAACGGAGAGGGGAAATTGAACTTCTAGAAATAGAAATATATCCTCTTGAGAAATCTTAAAATATTTGAAGTTTGCATCCTTATCTTGAAGAGGATGATCCTTAACTTGATGACTTAAGGACTTAAAGATGAAGAAGTGCAGGACCTAAAGATGAAGAAGTGCATCCTTAACTTCAAGAGGATGATCCTTAACTTGATGAATTAAAGACTTAAAGATGAAGAAGTGCATCCTTAAGGATGAAGAAGTGCATCCATTTGGAAAATAATATTTCTTATGCCTGCAAGCTTCAAAGTGCAAAAAAAATCAGATATTAGAAGTACCTTCACCATTTCTCTGTCAGCTACACTGCCATTTGCAATTTACTCTGATTTATTTCAAAATATTATGGCCTTTTTATCCATAGTGACCAGCTACGTATTTCACCTCGTCTGAAATGTGCATGAGTTTCTTCATCTCAAAATCAATATTTGTCTAGCCTGCAAGCTTTAAATTGAAAAAAAAAGATATTAGAAGTACCTTCAATTTTTCTCTGTCAGTTACACTGTCGTTTGCAATTTTTACTCTAATATGTGTTTAATTTTTATGGCCTTTATACCTGTGGTGACCAGGTATGTATTTCACTCCTTCCAAGCCAGCCAACTTTCAACATACAGAGTATACAAAATCAGAAAACATTAAAAATTTGTGATCATTTAACATAAGGTATCCCCATAGATTTAAATCTTTGCCTTGTCATTGCAAGCATGCTGTCTTCATTGCTTGTCAAGGTCCCTTGAGAATTTTTTTTAATATTTGATAATGGTTTACTAGTAGCTTGAGATTAGATACATTATGTACATACTTCAGATATAATATAGATCAACTAGACCTTTGTTTCTTATTCTTGTTCTGTAGAGAAGGTACTAGTTCTTCTAGAAGCTTCCTTAAGTTTGGTAACTGAGCTTGTCTAGTTGGCTGCATGTTGCAGATATGCCATCTTCAACATGAAAATTGGACAGCTCCGATATGGATTGGCTGGTTTTCTACTTGTTTGTTTGACTATCCTTTGGTTTTTAACTTTTCGTTATAGGAGAGTGGAAGCCTTGAATGCATTATTAGTAAAATTACATTTTTCTTTGGGTCATTGCAGTTCCTATGAAATACTTGAAATACTGGGATAAGAACACTACTTGAGAGTATCTTGAATTACTGACCAATAATAACTATTGAGTTTCCATATATATCTATGCTTTTAATAATTAGGAAAAGTTCTTTGAGTTTTTTGTTAGTTTCTGAAGTTGGCATTTACTTGAAATATGTCAATAAAACTTTGTATGCCAAAACTCCCTTTGTGAGATCTGAATTCAGTATTTCTTGAGGGACATAAGAAGTCAAGATTGTATCGTTGCTTAAAATTCATAATTGATGTCAAATTTTGATCTATTATTGCATCTTTATTTGAGATACAATCAAAACATATCCTTTCAAAACTGAAAACATGGATTTGTTTTTCACATTGCAATTGCACTTGGTGGTTTGTGTCAAATTCATTGGTATGCTCATTTGACCACTATATTTGAAGATTTCTTAGTAAATGCATGTAATTATTAATTGATAATGTCTTTGTTCCTTGAAGGTGAGTTGGTTGCCCATATAATGCCAAATTGATCAGACAAAATCACAAGGCATCCATTGCTAGAATTGAATCCAACCAAGGCTATTGATGATAATGAGATAAAAGAATGGCTATCTTTGGGCCGGACCAAGTCCAAAAAGAATGAAGGTGGAAAAAAAAGAAAGGTCATATGATCTCTTTGTACATTATATTTATTATTTACCGATATATTGCTATAATTCATTTGTTGGTGTCTCAAGATATAGTAGAACATAAATTATTAAATTAAACTTTATTTGTTACATGCAAAACAGATTCTCAAGATAATTCAGTAGATGACAGCCTGAAGCTTGAAATAATACGAGTCATTATTAACATAGGTGGTTTGTGAAGGATGAAATTTGTGATGTGGCTAAAGCATTCAAGATGCTTGAGGTTTCCCTTCAATAATCTGCAACTAATCATGCTACTGGTAAATCCTACAACTTTCTTGATAAAGGTGGTCAGTTTATAGGGGATCATAAATTGGTAGTGTATGAAAGGGCATAAGAGAAGAGAACACACACACACACACACACAAGTTCTCAACTATACATATATCGTGTTCTCTTCATATTCCATGAACAAACAATTAATTCTACATTGAATTGTATATATTTGATAGGCCACTTCAAAATAATCTATTGTTTGTAATCAAGGAGTTAAACTTATGCATAAAGACCTAATATAGATTCAGAGTTGTTATGTGCTTAAATTATGGAGAAAGTTTAAGTTAATTTACAACCATGACTGTATACAGACAGTTGTTGAGGAAGGCATCATTGTTGGTGGCGGGTGTTATCTATTGAGGCTTTCTTCAAATGTTGATGCTATCAAAGATACACTTGGAAACAATGAGCAAAAGGTGTGATATTTGTCTCTGTCATTCAGGATCAAGTTCAATCGGGGTGGAAAATATTTCAGAGCCATGTTTTATAGTCGATATTATTTGTTGAACGTAGAAATATTATGTGTACACAAAATTCCATTTTTTTTAATCTTTTGCAACTTGTTATTACATGGGCTTTAAATTTTGTTGGCCTTTTAGGTGCTCACAGATTGATGCAGGCATTGTTAAATGGGCTTTAAGCAACCCATTGAAATTAGTTGCAAAGAATACTGGAGTGAATGGAAGTGTCGTGGCTGAAAACATGAGGAAAAAACTTACCATGATTGTCAATTACTTTTCATGCTTATTGGAGTGCTTTTCCTTTTAATTCAGGAAAACTTATTTATCTTAAGAGTCAACCTAATTGCAGATGATGTTATTTCTCTATTCGCTACACTTTTTAATATATACTAGATTTAAATTATATTCTTCATTTTGCTTAGGTACTAAATAGTGTAGATTTAGCCTTTCAAGTTTAATTAACCAATTCTTAAATTGAATTTGTTAGATTAGATTTTCCTATTTTGCACATGATCTTGGTTACTGTTGTTAACTGTTGAACATTATAAATAATTTGCTTCACTGTTTTTCTACTTTACAGTTCATTGTTTTTCTACTTACAAGTGAGAATT
>LPNX010967223.1:292554-311705 GCA_001517045.1 Pseudotsuga menziesii | reverse complement strand
TGTGTGTATTAGATGATGATAAATAATGTATGATTCTTTTTTTAATTTAAACATCATATCATATTAAAAATTTATATTGATAATAATAGACACCATTAAAAATACTAAAATATTATAGCCACACAAAACGGCTAAAAATGACTAAATTAGTGACCAATAATTGAGAATAGTGACCAGAATTTGCATATTAAATGACCAAAAATTGAAATATACATGACCAAACAATAAGATATAAATGACCAAAAAAACAACCAAAATTCGCATATCAATGACCAAAAGACAGTTTTGGTGGCTAATTTACGGTCTTTTATTACGCGACCAAATTTGGTCATATTTTAGTTTGTCATGTGGTCATTAATTTGGTTATAAATGTGGTCATTGATTCAAATATATGACCAAATTAATGACTAAACATATGACCAAATTAATGACCAACTGACAAGCTATAAATGACCAAAATAAAAATGACCAATTTTGGTCGCGTAATAAAAGACCGTAAATTAGCCACCAGCAATCGCCAAACCAAAAGTGGTCATTGATATGTAGATTTTGGTCATTTTTTTGGTCACTAATCTCTCATTTTCCACTAGTGCATAGATACACCCCCGCTCTTTGTATATAAAAAAAATAAAACATAGTATATATATAAATAAATAAATAAATAAATAAAACATAAAACAATATATATAAACCAATAAATAAAATAAAACATAAAACAATATATATAAATCATTATAAAACATTTATTTTAAATACATATATATAAATAAATAAACAAAAACATAAAACAATAAAAAAAACTAACAATTGTGCTATTTTCATTTCACCTTCACGAGAAAGCTTCTTCCTCTATTCCTCTGTTCATCTCGTTGGGTGCTTGTCGCTCAGTGATCAGTGATGTTCTGAGCAACTTGGATGGAGAATAATATCAGTGGGAGCAACGATTTGGACCAACGAAGACTAAGGAGAGTGGATTGTGGTTTTGTAGTGGACAAGGAGGCCAATTGTTAGTCAAGACAATGCATCCCAAAATTGTGAGTACCATGCCCTAATTCATGTCTATTTAAAAAAATTTAAGATAGTTCTGCAAATATCCAGGGTTTCTTATCCAATAGAGGAAAGGCATAGGCTATTAGAGCAGGTTACCCTCATTGATCAGCACCCAAATTTTGACTCTTCTAATTGGTGTCATTCCACCCAAAATAGAGTTAATAGGGGTAAAAATATAGTTGCATTTTACCCGCATTTGACCCATATTGGCTGATATGGATTCTGAAGTCTGGCCAGTCTGAGCGTTACAATTAGTCGACGAACCCACCACATTTTGGTTCGCATTCAAACTGGTTTGGTTGTTTTTATTTGATTTATCTCAAAAAATGGATCCCAAATAAGCTATTAATCCAACCGCACCGAGATGAGATGCTTAAGGGAGGTTTAGAGAATGATTTGAGTTCCCGCATAGCCATGATAGATAGAGTTTTTCTACTCACATGCATGCTCGGCCCGATGGAGAAGGATGAAAAATGGTTGCTGCCCCGAGCAGGATTTCTGAGCCCTATTTTTGTTATAAGAAAGAAACTCAAACCTAACCCCTAGATCATTCAATATCATTATAAAAGCCCTAGGTTAGAAATAAACTCGAACCTAACCCAGTATTTTCCAAATTGTAGCGACAATAGGGGTTTGCTAGAATTCTGCCAAATGTTATGGATTTCTTCTTTAAGGTGTTTTATTATAGAAACCTTATATTAGAAAGCAACTCAAAACTAACCCAGTAATTCCCAAGCTCTGAACACAATGAGAGCTTGTGACTATACAATATATTTTCATGAAGTGATTGAATGAAGTAAACCACTTACAATAACTATTTTTTCAAAATATTAATTTTTTTTCTACATACCTGTAAATATCATCATCAAACAAAATTGTCCATGAGGACATAGTTCAAGAACTCTATCCACATGAACTATATCTCACAAAAGATAACAAGTGTTCAGCCAAGCAACAGTGAATATTCATGGTATTATGTTTCACAAGTTTTCGATGTTGCAACCTAATGAAAAATAATACCACGGATCGTCACCATTATTATCCAACACTTATTATCTATTTTAGAGTTAGTGAATTGAAAGTGGATAAGTCAATGCAAAAAAGAAAGGTAATAAGTTTGACTAAATAAACGAGTTTGATAATTGTACCTTATCAACCATGTATACTATTTACTAATGTATAATATAGAATATTTATTAATGTTGTCTAATGTTTATTCATGTTTAATGTATAATGTTTATTAATAAACATCAATTATTGTCAAATGTTATTACTACATATGGAATGTGAAATGTTTCATGCCTAATGTTATTAATGTCTAATCACTAATAAAGCCAATTATTTACACATATCTAAATTAATAAAAATTCACCAACCATTTAGCAAAATCATCACCAGCAAAAATGTGAGGAAGGAGTGCATCACCCATTCTGGAGAAGAACAATTCACTAGGGCACAAAAGGAGGTCAAAACTTCTGGATGTACCTTCCCATCTCATCAAAGGACCTATACTATCCTTCCTAGCAAGTATCAGCTTCATCGACAACATATTGAATCCAAAACATGAAGAACAACATTGGAGAGTGTGTTTTTCCTCAGTTGGTGGTCAACTGCTGGAGATCAACACTACATCTTCTGCTACATGCATGGCTTACATGCCTCACATATCTCGACGTACTATAAAAATTATTATTATTGCTATGTGTACCTTCTCTCACTAATAGTCATGTTCCTATTTATTCTCCAAAACAACTATATTATAGGGCCTTTTGGCACGACAATTTTTTTCATGCAACTTTTATTTTGTCAATATAACACAACTAAAGCACCGAACCTACAAACATACTATCAAAACAATAGAATATCAGTTTGGGATACTATATTTTTCCATTTGGTGATCTAGTACCTTTTGTAATACCTTCAACCCTTCAAAAGATAGGGGATAATAGAAGGTAGTTGTGGTACCTAACAAGGAGAACCTAGATAATTCCTATAAACGAGTCATTAATGGTGATGATAAAAAATAGTGTCACCTTTGAATTGCTTCAATAGCCTATTAATAGTAAATAATCCCTACTCTAGAAATATCATTTCACGAATTAAAACACACCATAATCCATGCGTAATTTGATAAATGAATGGAAATAACTATCAATGGGAAATAATAATAATAAAAATATACCGATAGATCTTAGTTTAGGGATGTATTGATGTTTATACCACATATTTTATAGTGTATGCATGCAAAAAAAAATTATTACTTGATCACTAATATCAATTGATATACCATCACTCTTATTGGTAAATCCAATTTTTTCACATTTCTAGTAACCTACAAATTCCAAACTCTTTGTTTTCATGGAATTTTTGTGAGGTTATGGGTGCAAAAATATTGGAGATTTGCATCCTAAGGTTGATATTGGTACCTTCAATTTTTTAGATACCATGATAGTTTTATGGTTTCTAATCCCAAGGATCCTCCTTAATTGATACCATCATAGTTTTATGGTTGCTAACCCCAAGGGTCGTCAATTAGTAGACACTCATGTGAAATATCACATAGGCCTCAAGATCAAATCCCATTGATTCCATTGGGGTTACCATTTGATATTCCATCTAGTGATTACCATCATCCTCCATCCTCAAAACCATGGAAAAGGGGGAAATCCACAAAACACACCCCAATCCTCATGGAACATATTGAAACAACCCAATGTCCAGGTTGTAGATGGGTTGTGGAGCCCACTACAATGAACTAGACAATCAATTTATGAACTCCAAGACTCAAAACACTATCCATGAAAACCTAACCTCTTATGTTTCTCTTTCCTACGAAAGAGACCCAAGAATATGTCCATGTAAACCCTAACATCCTTCATGTTGTTCTTTCCTATGAAATAGATTCGAATCATCTCTCTGTGTAAGCCCTAACCTTATTCCTATTTTTTCCTCACAAAGAGACTCAAATGAATTCGTCCATGTAACCCTAAGCTTCTTCCTAATTTTTTTCTTAGAAAGGAGGTCAGATAATGAAAAATGCAAGGATAGTCTAAGAAAGGAAACTATGCTTCTGAAAATACAGGTTCTCCAAAGAAACAAGTCTCAACCAAAGAACCTCCTTCTTTGAGCTTCTTCATTACTCCCCATCTCAATGGATTGGCTCTTTCTAATGCTTTAACACTTCCTTTCTGTTAGGTTCATTTTCTTTCTTTTAGGCATTCCTTGGGGATGTATTTTTTCCTCCCCCTTGTCATCTTTGTCTATTGTATTCATTTTACAATTCCATGCATCAATTTGATCTTTATTGAACATGAATATTTATATTAAATTAAATCAAGTATTATACACAAAATATTATATATATATATAACCCTAAGGAAGATTTAATGGTCACTAAAATCATTTTTTTCCTATTATTTTTTTAAGGATTCATGACATACATGCCTACTCATTTCCTCTTTCTATTTTTCCCCATTAACAAATTGAACTCGACAATCGTGTTGGTCTAGTCCCCTCGACACTCATAATTAAGCACAATTACAAGATTCGGCCCTAGGATTAACCACACCCAAATAACATTCTCGAATTCTTCCACCTCATTTTGACTAATATAAAGTTGTTTACGTAGGATAATGTAGGATAATTAGGGTTATTTAGGGTTAGGGTTTTGAATGCCTGATTCCTAATTTTGGGATGATCGACACACTCATATCAAACTCTTCAGTCAATTCAAATTGCACAATCGTTCTTGTAACCTTGTAATTAAGAAATCGACTACCACTTAGGATCTCATTACCTTTGCACCTTCACCCAACCTGACACTTGTCAAAGCTAACCTAAAATGAAACAACACTCCCCCTAATGGCACTCATGGCACCTAAAGTAACTACTTCTAGGTTTGAGCTTTCTGTATCTTCCTGCTCTTTTTGCTATAGATCGTATGTCTACTTAGTGGGACACCAAATCACATTAATTATTGTTACCAGACATAGAAACTCAGTATATTATGAAAATATGATTTTGAAATTTTCAAAAACTTGAAATTCAATTTAAGTTTAAGTTTAAATTTAAAGAAGAAAAATCTAAAATTAATTACCATTTTACACAATATTACATGCATAAATATTTTATTATTGAATATTAAAATATTTATAAGAAAAATTCATAAACTACTATACAGTTATAAAGTCAAAAAACTTTTGATTAGAAAGAGAAAATTGTAGTGTACGCAAGGGTCGATATTACATTACTTGTTAATAATACATTAGTGGTATCTTGTAACAACTATTTTGACAATTATCAAGGTGTGAAGAGGGAGTCCAAAATGATATGTGGAGGTGCAACATGCTCCTGTATTGTGTTCCTACATTCTACTGTAGTTTGAAGAGATGTTTGCGAGTGTGCTTTGTATATTCGCTTGGTGCAAGGTGAGAGCAACAAGATGTAGACATCAAAGGGATGGGGTGGGAGACATAAGGTTCTTTCTACATTAGATTTAGAATTATTCCCTGGTGTGAGTGATATCTGATGTTTCCTTTCCCTTTTTCCATCCCCTTGGTTTCATCAAATCATTGAGGAAGGCATGATATAGTTAATTTAAGAGCCTTTTGATTTGTACAGAATAGTCTTTTTTGGCTCTTTATACTATGGGATTGCCTTAGGGTTTCCTTAGGGTTGAAAATTAGTATGGGAAAACAAGAATCATCATGAAAAGATAAAAGGAATAAATCAACAAATATTACAGAATGATATAAATCTATTCAAAACATTCTTTTCATTGTTGTAGGTTACCACTGGGAAATATGCCTCTGAAATGTTGGGTTATGCACTACAGAGTAGCACTGAAGAGGTTAAAACATCCACTCTACAGGATCTCCAAGAACTCAACATCATTATTTTTCCATTACTGTAAAGGCAATGTACTAGACTATTTTCCTGGACTTGTTTATTTCACTATGAAGTTGAATGTAAATAATAAACAAAGACGAGCACTAAGAAAGATACAACACTTTGTAGGAAATCGAATGAGTAGAGATATAATGTTTGCAGCAGTCTACATACATCCTTCACTTGAATGATGTTAGTTCTTGGTGATCCTATAGAGTGGATGTTTGGTTGCTCTATTGGTTGCTTCTTGGAATTTATAATAAACTTGGCCCAATATCATGATTCGACCGTGAGGTGCTTAGTTCACTGGAAATTGGGTTAGGTAATACTTGTCCATTAATGGAAAATCATGAATATTATGGTTTATGATATGGGTCTTGAATAAGTAGTAGGTCTTTCGATGTCCTCCATTTTTTATTTGAACATTTTATGTCAATTTTCACAGTGTCTGATTTTTTTTTGCCCCTCTTACAATTAACACGATAAGATGACCTTTGTGGTTTAGACAGTTGGTTAGATTTAGAATTATTCCTTGGTGTGAGTAATATTTGATGTTTCCTTTCCCTTTTTCCATCCCCTTGGTTTCATCAAATCATTGATGAAGGCTTGATATAGTTAATTTAAGAGCCTTTTGATTTGTGCGGAATAGTCTTTTTTTGGTTCTTTCTACTATGGGATTGCCTTAGGGTTTCCTTAGGGTTGAAAATTAGTATGGGAAAACAAGTTAGCATTGCCTTAGGTTTGAAAATTAATATGGGAAAACAAGCATCATCATGACAATCTAAAAGGAATAAATCAACAAATATTACAGACTGATATAAATGTATTTAAAACATTGTTTTCATTCCTGAATGTGCCAAGTAGCAGATCTGAAATGTCCTCTCTTCACCACCATGGATTATATATATATATATATATGATTTTTGTATGTTACCACTGGAAAATATGCCTCCAAGAATTCCTATAACAGCTGGTCTGATTTCTTCCATTATTGTGGTGGTACCTATTTGTGACATGAAGATACATACTAGATCGGCATAAAAATTTGTTTCATGGACCAATATCGGTGAACAATAGAAGACTACAAATCAATGATAAGTTAGGGATAATATTCATTATAAAATTAACTTTGGTAGGCAGAACAAGGAATCAATTCATCCTCCATTGGAGTCCTTCAACCATTCATCTCATTCCCCTTCCTTCGTAGGTATCAAATTTTTTACTTTGGGAACAAAGTACTTATATAGTTTGATCAAAGCCATCAGTTGCGCAAGATGATGAACATAAGGATATTGTTTCAAAGTTTCACTTGTGTTGTCAAAAGGAATACTGAAAATTTAGGAAGTACCAAAGCTAGTCATTATGTGCACGTTGACTTAATGTAGCAAGAGAAGCCATGTCTACTTTTTTGTTCTTGAATGGGAGCAATGATGAAACCACAATAGTGGTTTATAGATGGAAATCATATAATGGAAATCACAGCGCAACTATCAAACATTGGGAAGAATCATTGCATTGACAGGGCAACTATATACATAGATGACATGGAAGATGATTGAAAGAGCTACCTAAACCATGAAATGCCAACTCAAAATAGGTCAAACCTACCGCAAAATCTCCCTAAATATTTCCATGTACCCACCTCCATACCTATACATTTAGGAATGTTTCATACCCACTCCAAAGCCCCAAAGAGTAGGGAAATACTAGGTATGAGATGGCTAAACCCAACATTATTAAAAGATATATCTTTGGTGGGGAATCAAATGTCACTTTCAGAAATGAACTTGTTTTGAATAATTAAAATCCTTTATCAACCAAAAGCTTCATGCCTTTACGACAATGAATAAAATACCCACCACAAAGTCCTGCTACAAACTACAAAATACAAGGTTTAAGATATTTCAAAACATACCAGTAGGTACAAAATATTGCCATTCAAATAAAAAAAAGTGAGTACATGTACAAATTTGCTAACATGTAGAAAACGCATTAAAACCAACACAAAATCAGAAAATGTCATCAGTGTTACCCTCCATTTTGTATGGGTGTCCACCAGTGATTCTAATCACACTCTCTAGGGGTGAAATTGTCATGATTGTAATCTTGAAATCAAATCTAGGCATTTCTGAGTTCGTTTTGAAATTTGGATAGTTTATGGAGTGTAACAGCAGTGAACCCTTTCTTTTTCAGTTATGAGCACACTAGGATGAATGTTGGGCAATCCTATGGGCATAAATAGCTCTAGAATCAAGTATGAGCATCAAAGGGACAAATCTGAGCACTTTGGGAGCATTCTGAAGGTCACAACAAACAATAAAGCATATCAAATCAGCTATAATTAGGCCAACTTTCAGATCTGGGCACATTGTAGCTCTAAAAGATGATGATCAATGGAAATAGGAGGCGGTCTTTACAATTCTGCCTATAAAATGAGAAATATGTGGGTGAAAGCAACCCTAAAATCTCATTCATATTCCTTATAGCAACATCCACATGAATTTTGGGCACAAACAAACCTATTTGACAGTAAAAAAGGGTATGAATCAACCCTATTTAAACATATTGGGAACCCTTGTGCAATTATCCATCACCAAACAGGCCTACCTCTAAATCTGGACCAAATTGGAGGGTTAAAAGGCAATTCTGGGCATGAATAGCCCTATGAAAAGTGATGAACAACAGAAAAATAGGCTTTGAGAAATGTTGGGTTGAATTTGAGGGTTGAAATGACATTAACAAACAATTATAGGCATAGATATAAACATAAAGAGCAAGCCTAGGCACTCCAACAGCCTCAAACCTTCATTCTGGGAAAAAATAAGGGCTATTCCAACCTCCTAATCAACAATTTATAGCAGTATCATGATTTATGGGTGCTTTTTCTCCACAAAAGAGGGGTAAACAAACCTACATAAAACAAATATCATTTAATTTTAGACCTTATGAACCAAGTTGGATTGTGCTTTAGGTGATTCTCGACAGTCTCTTGAAGGAGATCAGTAGCAAATAATAGTCTTTGGTGGCTTTCCTTGCAGCTGTAGCTCACAAAACAACCCTAAAAATCTATGGGCCTGTGCACAAGAGAAGTAACAACCCCAGTTGGCCCTAAAATACCAAGTTTGTTCTACATTAAGGGCACCTATGCATAAAATGGAATCCCTAAAGAGTGCCAATTCACCTTGGTGTACTG
Organism: Pseudotsuga menziesii; assembly: GCA_001517045.1. Lineage (NCBI taxonomy): Eukaryota > Viridiplantae > Streptophyta > Pinopsida > Pinales > Pinaceae > Pseudotsuga > Pseudotsuga menziesii. The sequence continues at coordinate 302,575 of LPNX010967223.1, read as the reverse complement.
GTTTATTGTTAGAGGAAGGCCTTCTCTCATTGTTTGAGGAAAATTCACCCTTGGAGACACATCCATAAGGGAAGTGTCCAGCCCTACCAAAGGAGAAAGTAATCATTTGAAGCATTCTTACACTCTTTTATACACCATTTCATGAGAGATATTACATGCTTGGAGGTTACTCATTGAGCTGGTCCACTTGGAAGGTTGTTCACATGGTTCATGCCCTATTTTGTGAAGAACGTTTTTGTATTTGGAGGTTGCTTTTTAGATTAACGATTTTGCACTTGGGTGGCATCTAGGGCCTAGAAAGAAAGTTTTTTTTTACTCCAAATAGTGTTATGATGTATAGGAATCCTACAAAGATAATTGACTCAACAATGAAGTAGGTTTAGAGTCTCGATGTTTATATTTCTAGGTTAATAATTTTTTTGAATTTAAGTGTCATGTGTGTGACCTATGCGGTCCCACATTCACTTGGTTGAGTTAGTATGGAATGGGATGAATTGACCATTTTGTTACCGATCCAGTCGAGTCATACCCTAACTTTCTTGTTTTGGTACCAAAATTGTCACTTGAATCATTTCAAAGGCCGAGTCATCTCACTTGGGGATCAGCTCAGTTGACTCAGCTGAGTTTGAGTCTGAGTCACGTGGCTCATTGTAATCTTTTTATCGATCAAGGATTATTCTATATATTCTATATATGTTTCTATATTTTATATATAAACAAACTTGATTAAATCTGCAAATATTATTGTTGAAAAGGGGATAGGCTAGTAATAGGAACACCTACATATCCAAATACACAACCACCATAATCGCTCCAACATTATACATGGCATCATACTTTCTATATGTGATATATCTTTCAAACATATTTCCAGATACGTGAAAGCATTGGTGACCAAGCATAGTACCCATCCATGTATATTGCCAAATCCTTTAGGAACGCACATTTATAATACATTATATAAATATTTGTGAGCATATCATAGTGCCCATGTATAACATGATATTTTGTGATCTTACCCAATACATGTTAGGAAAAGGAAATGTAAGCAACACGTGAGAATGGAGAATTGTACGTAACTAAAAGGGGGGAATACATAAGAATTTTTAGGGCATACATTAGAATTTTTTAGAATTTCTAGTGTAGTGTTGTAGGATTGGCACTATCCAAATAAGGCATTGACTTGATTGTCACAATCCCATTAGTATGATAAATTATGGGAGAGATTAGAAAAACATCCCTACACAAATATTAATCGATAAGTATGGTTTTGATGTATCATTTGGAGAATAACATCCTATAACAATAGTTGTTATTATGACTCTTAAAGGGTCCTAGATGAGATCTGGGCACTTTTAGGCCCTTGAGATTTAAAGCTTAAGAAGCCATAAACAACAGGTATGTGCACCCTAGCAACGATGGAAAAGATCATAAAACATATTAGGTAAAATGGATAATCATCTACAACATCACAACAACATTCATGGGAAAACTAAAAATCACTTACAACCATCAAAAGTAAGGGTTACAACAACAACGAGTGTAGAGTAAGGAGAGAGGAGTGGCCAGGAAAATGAATAATTGGGCCAATGTAGAGTGGAAAAGTGACCTAGAAGTTTGGAAGAGGAGATTAACCAAGATTCCTTGAAAAACGAACTCATGTCAAAGATGCTTTTTGACGGAAGTGACCAACATACCAACTCCATATCACTTATATCCGAAGTCAATGTAGATGAATGCGAAGATATGTTATTTCAAGGAGATAGTCCATTAAAGGAGAACCTCCAGGCCCTGTACAAACATATATTGGCATAAATTGCAGTGTTATATTTGATGCATACTCATAACAGATCGTCTCAAGCTTGACAACGTTGAAAGGCCAAAGTCCAATGGGAACAAGAATACATATGAAGCTTATGAATCCTACCTAATTCATGTTAGGAAAAGAAAATGCAAGCAATAAGTGAGAATGGAGACTTGTATGTAACTAGAAGAGGGGCATGCATTAGAATTTTTAGGGCTACCAAATGCCCACACCTATTAACCAAACTCGTTCTTAACAAGCTTTTTCTTTAACAAGTTTTTTTCTTATAAGTATTTCCAAGTTTTTTTGCTGGTATTTTGCTATGCTTATGCCATTTTTTTTTTCAACCATGGTGCAGGTAGAATCAAATAGGTATTTTTCAGACCTGTCTTCCTCTAGCAAAGGGAGTTTGGGAAGGCTAGAGGAAAGTGAGACATCTAGTAGGTCTACAAGGGCTAGATCAACTAGATGTCAGAAGATCAGAAGAAAATTCAACAAATGCATGAAAAAATTTTCTGAAAGGAGGGGGGTCATGTTCCTATGATGATGAGACAGAGGGAGACATCGACGTGCCCTTAAGGTACCAACACCTAGTGAAACAATGGGTGCCTAGGAATATTCCTCAAGTAAACACTGATTTTTGTGTGAATGAGAGGAGATATAGAATTGCACCGTCGCCATTGCATGGATTGGGGTTGTTTTGCATGGATGACATAAAGGTTGGATACGATAGATGTACATAATTGATGGATTATGTTGGACCCTGTTATAACTATAGTGATTGGATGCGTCTGGTCCAATATACACGAAGTATGTGAAGATATGGGTTTTCACAAAATTATATACAACTGAAAGACAAATCTCAAAATAAAGGAGCAACTTTTTTACATGGACGGAAGGCCAAAAACAACTGGTAATACTACGGGGTTTATAAACAGTACACAACCAAGGTTACACTAAAGCAACCCAACTGCATATTCGAGTTGCTTGAAGGAAACTGTGTTTTTGTATGTGTAATTAAATCAATAGCTGTTGGAGAAGAGCTACTTAGTCATTACAATTTGAATCGTGTAGATACAAACACGGTTAGTATGGTTGTGGTACAACAAACAATTTAACCAACCTTTTATTAATTATTTTAACATCGATAGGATTTTTTGTTAGCATATAATTGTAATTTTCTACTTTTCATGTTTCCTGAGGTAAATTTTAGTATGTTTTTTATGCAGGGTTCTCTCAGGGGCACCTCAGACTCCGTAGATGTTTGTCGACCTGAGTCAAGGAAGCAGGTATACATCGATATTGCCAATGTAATAAATTTAGGATGGACATACAGATATGTTTTGATGTATTTTTATTAGTATATTAGGTTTGTTTATATAATCTTATCTATTTTCCATGCAGATTGTTGATCAGGGAAGCCAACCAGCTATTGATCAGTCAACTATAGGGTCAGGGAAATAGCCAAACATGAATGTAATTCTCCATTTCAAATACTTTAAAATCGTAAACATGTATATCGTGATGCATAATGTTTATTTTGTTATGTATTCTTTCATTTTTATGTTTGCGTTTATGATGGTAATGTTGTCTACCTTTTTTGCAGATTGACCGGGGAAAGTCCCCAGCTGTTGATTAGATGACTGCTGCCTCAAGGTAACTAGTAAACCTAAATGTAATTCCACACTCTAAAATATTAAAAAATGTACACATATAAAACATGTAGCATAGTGTTTATTTTTGTTCTGTATCTGTTAGCTTTTACATATTGCATTCATTGTGATAATGTTCTCTACTTTTTTGCAGGTCGTTGATCGAGGTAATTCCCCATTTGCTGATCAGACCACACCCTCATCTAGGCATCAGGTAATCCTAGATGTAATACTATGACACTATCATGATAGACAATTTTTGTTAATATAATTGTTTGTGCACACTATTGCTTCAAAGACTAAGCAATTTTTTTTATATTTCAATTGCAGATAGGGGATTTGGTTTAGGAAACAAGGTCTCAAAACTCTTTACAGAATGAGGTCTCCCGGTTGATGAGAGATAGTGAAATTAGAGAGATTGCAAACCCATTGATGGTGCTACAAAAGAACAGGGAAAAACAAAATGAGGAACTGATTGTTCTGACATTGGTAGTTCCACAAAAGAAGGGGCTGAAAAAAGGATTCAATTGTTGTTACAGCAACGTAAATAATTGCATGTAAGTTATCGAATAATAATGTAAATTTATTTATAAAACTTTATAATATTTGATTTTATATGCTATTGAACTTATAATACAATGTTTTGAATTTACAGCGCGCTATGGAGATTATCCGTGGTGTTCAAGGCAATGTTGGTCCCAGTGACCAAACCAATTCACGTACACCACTTGCTCCCATATTTTCTACTGAATAATCAGCAACACACTCTGCGACACCCTCAAGTGCAGCTGATGCTGTCCCACCCACAACAGATGATGCAGAAGAAAGGGTGAATGCAGGGTTAGATAGAGATGTGGAAGCATTTCCTGGATATTCTCGTGTCATTAGAACTAATTCAATATTGTGTACATTTTTGGTGAATGAAGAACTGGTTCCAATAAATATAGAGAGAATTCCAAGTCATTATAGATAGTTTAATTTAGTTTTTATAATTTGTGTCTAATATACTGATAATATTTTTTAATGTTGACTAATGATGCCATTAATGTTTTGTAGGAAATGATATATTTTATAAACATGTGAATGATTTGTCCTTGTAGATCTTTGGGCCCACCATATGCACAATGTGGAATAAGCAGTCAAAATCTTTAAAGGATGATTTGAATAATCGCTTGGTTAATCTGTTTGAAAAAGATACTTTCGATAGATCGAAGGTCCTACGGAAGGCTGTAAAACATCTGAATATTGTCCAAGACCGGTACAGGGTTCACCTAGAAAACAACCCTATGTATGAGAACCCTCTAATGATTCAATATATGGAATGGAAATCCTTGGTGGAAGATGGAAAAGAGAAGGACCTGAGAAAATCAGGAAAGATACCACTAGCTGGAACAAGGAGGTATGCAATGCATTCCAAAATGTAGTGGTAAGCCTTATTATTACTAGTTTTTATATCAATTTTGGTACATCGACTAATGTATTGAAAAAATTAATTAGGCTCTTAGACACATCTAAGGCCACTAAGGCAAGAATTGAAAAAATTGGCCAACAAAAGCTTGGGCCTAGTGGTTACTCCAACTTGGCAGCCCGATATGTAAGTATCGCAAAACCTGAATCCGCATCCAAATATCATAAAGATTATTATTTTTGTTTTGTTCTAGAAAAAAATGTAAAATCAATGAAATCATGAAAATAGGAAGGCCGATCAGTTCAAAGAATTTCTCACTGTGGATTACATGAAGCCTTGATTTGAACAACACTTTGACACCGTTGTTGAACACCGAAGAAGCTTGTCTGGGCATACTGCACTGCTGATCCATCTGGTGCTGAGGTATGTAAAAATGGTATAGTTTAATGATAATTTATTAATGCTCGTGCAATTTATTCCTTATAAATAAATTAACATAAATTATTTATTCCTTTTTGTGCAGGAAAGTAATGATCCCGTTCATGTCGAGGATGTAGATGACCAACCAAACGAAGATCATTCTTCTCATCCTGGTAATGAATTTATTAATGTGCTACTATTTTTTATAGACCATTGCAGATGATGAACATTAATTCTAATTCTACACAATTCAACTGCAGAGCATGTAGATGCAAATAACATTGAACAGGTTGGGCCTGTACAAGATAATGTTGAACATGTTGATGTGCCCATGGTAGGTGAAAACACACATTCATAATGTTTTTTTAAATGAATTACTCACATTTATCAAAATATAAATATATTAATGAAATATTTTGACATTATTGCATAAATTCACCGCCCCTCGCGTCAAGTTCAACCTTGCAAGCAGACTAGTAGTGATACCGATGATCAGATTCCAGAAGATGTGACTCTAACTAAATATTTAAAGAGAAGAAAAGTAAAAATGAAGTGACTAAACAAATTTTGAGTAATTTTTATTTATAAAAAAACATTTAATGGTTTTTTCCTCTGTTTCATGAATGCATGTTTGAATGAATTCTTTAATGAATGGTTTACTGATTTTTTTTTCTGCCATTGACTAAATGAATGTTTTAATGAATGATTTAATAATGGTTTAATGAATTATTTAAAGAATGATTTAATGAAAGCATCTTTCAACTATTGAGTGAAATAATTTGCAGTAGATACATTGTTATTTGCATTGTAGATGCATTGTTATTTGGATTGTGAAATAGTGAAATAAATTGTTATTTTCAAGTAGATGCATTGGGTTTGGGGAGTTGAGAGTGATGTGAGGGGGGGAGGGGCCATAAGAGCTTCCAATTTCACGTGTTTGGTCCTATTTAGTAGAGAATATTAAATTATTCTCGAAATAGAGAGGAGCTCAATGAATGGTAAGGAAGAATACATTAAAAAACAACTATTTCTATAATTTTAGTGTTTAATTTTCACTATTGTTATTTGAATCCTCCATTGTAACTTGTTACATATAACGTTGAGAAACATTTCCATAGTTAAGAGGCAAGAAATGGCATTTTGATTACATCAATGGCCTTATATAGATAGTATTTTTGGTTATCCATGTTTTCTCAGGTGATCTATTCTTAACAATTAATTTACTTGAATAGTTGAATAGTATTGTAATAGAATTGTATTTATTTAAATTCGTTTTGTTATTTTCATAAAGAAAAATAAATCTATTTGATGGGTCCTAACATTAAACTATTGCAACAAGAAAAAATATTAAGTATGTTAAATGATGTTTTGAAAGGTAAAGCATAAGAAGATAATGTGAAGATCCACAAATCAAGGTATAATTATGTTTTCTTTTGTTTGATTGAGTTGTGTATTGGGTATTTATGAATGTGCACATACATACATTTAGTTGATGATGATGATTACCATACATTGAAGTGAACTTTGTTCTATCTGATCTAAACAATTGCCTTAAATAGTTTGATTTATCATGATAATTGGCCCCTTGGTAATACTTTACCAATTCCATTTAACTAGGACAACAAAATTAAATGTAGGCATTTCATTACAAGAAATATGATAGGTGTTTGAGTTTGATGGGACTATGAAAGGTTAAAAGACAGAAAATGATAGATAGACTTGTGAGGAAAATGGAATCTGAAGCATTGTTTCCTTATTACTCCGTATGAGTATATTGTTATCTGCCCAAGTTTATCTTTCTCTAGAAGTTTTGTAATTTTTTTTCTTAATATCATATCTTGTTCAACTTTCATGTTTGATTGTGCAGTAGAAAACCTATGTTTATATTTGTGCTTATCCCTGTAGGTTGTGAGTTGGGCATGGTGCACATTGGTATTTTCAATTTTCATTGTAACTTTTCCCCCCAACATCACTGTGCACTTCATTACTCATAATTTCTAATTTGTTACAAAGTCTTCTTTGTGCAAATATTTTATTAGGCATTCATATCTTTCTTTATTGCTTCCAATTTATCACGGAGTTTAAAGTGGTCACTTAGAGAAAACATCTCAACTTTGGAATACAAAAGAAGAATAATTGCATTGGTAATTATGGTAACAAAGTATTGAGATCTACTTGAAAAAATAAAGATCTATTTGATACTTTATTTCTGGAAGTCATTGTTTGAATGCTTAAGTTATAAAAACTGTTTATATTTGTTATTTTTAGGCAATCTTCCATAGGTATCCATAGCCTGAAAAAGAGTATCAGTCATTTTCATTGATTTACAATGATAGATCACTAGATTTGGTATGACATCTTTTCACTAAAGGAAACAGTTTCACTTTTGTTGGAAACAGTTTCTAGGTTCTTTCCCAAGAAAAAAATGTTTTTATTGAAGAAATCCCATTTGCAGCCATGACTTTTGGTGGTGTTGATCCTAATCACTTCAAGGGTAAACATCAATATCCTCATGTTACTCGAAAGGGTTACTAGAAGGTATTGTAATAGAATCATGTTAGTTTTCTAGGTTTAATATTGACTGCATTTAAGGATAAACACATGCATACCATGTTTTTTGTATGAGTCATAGTTACTAGTAGGTACGTCATGGGACTAATATACTCTAATAAATCAATTTTGTTATTTCCTTCAGTTTGAAATGGGAGACTTCCTCATTGATGATCAAACAACAGGTCAGCATACAGTCCATCTTATTCAATTGGGCACATGATTGATTCTTAAGGAATCTTATGAAAATATTGATGGCATTTTATGAACATTTAGTTGCAGGTTTTTGTGCTGGAGGTTGTGTTTATATTGCAAATTCTGTAACTATTTGCTAGTTGGTCCATCGATAAAGCTTGCATACCTTTGATCTTTTCGAAATTTCTTGTATAAGTTAGTGGTGTTTCCTAGGTCTGTGCATGATAAAATAATATAAACCACAGGGGTGTGGCACATCTGATGCTTGTATGCTCAAGCAATCAACGAATGTTCAATAATGCTCATTCGATAAATTGATATGCTATATTTGTAGTATGAAAGATATAGAGTTGAACCCTCATGAAACTACATGAAATTCCCTCAATAATGATTGTTAGAATAATCAACCCATAGTATTACCCACTTAGACATTAATTCATTTATTTTTGTCTTATTTGCCTAGTTCATGTGTCCCACCTTGTGCAAGTTGTTAATTGCCTATCCATAGAGGTCAAACTTCCATATTTGACTCATGTAGCACTTGGGAAAGCCTTAGGAATCAAATCTGATTTATTCCTGGCCTCCTAGGTGCCCTTCTGCGTTTTCTGCTTTATTGCCTGCTTTTTCAGTGTTTTAAGGCACATAGGAAAGCAAGACTAGGTGAGGTGAACTAGGTTTTTTTCCTCTTCATCCTCCACTCTTTTCTCCATGAAAAAGAATGTATGAGATTCCATTCCACTACTCTTTAGCTTGCCCATGCACCGTTGCCAATTTGTGAGCTCCATGACAGATTTGGGATCAGCTTTTTACACCTATGGGGGATTTGCCTATTTTGAGTAAGCCTGCTTTATGCTAGTTTTGGATGCCTCCTTATGCATTGGAACTCTTGATGTATTCTATATATTCAGCAACCTATGTTATTACAGGGTTGTCTATTGTACACTCAGTTAATATAATTTTCTGTTACAGCTCCATATTCAGTCTCCATTGTTAGCAATTTTGCATGATCAATAGATAATTATTGTGGGTAAAATTAATCTACTGCTGGCCTGAATTTATACATGGTATCAGAGCCATTGTAGGTTGTTACTCTCCTTCAAAAATTGTTTTGCAGGTTCGACATCAAGACTGGGATCCTTCTACTAACAGCCGGGACAGATTTTCTAAAGCTATGGATTCACAGAAAACTATCTTGACTCCCTTCAACTATTTTGAATGGAAAGCAAAGATGGAGATCTTGTTGAGAGTGAAATTCCTCTACAAGGTGACTATGGAAACAGAATCAGAGCCCAATGAAGCTACAGAGAAGATCAAATGGCACAATCGGAGAGATGAGGCTTATGGCCTCCTATGTCTCAGTATTTCCCGAGACCTCCTTTTCCATCTCGATGGATTAACTTCACCGGATCAAGTATGGGAGAATATTTCTAATATTTTTGGAAAGACAGATGAGATGAGGGGACATCAGATCGAAAATGAGCTGATTTCTCTGAGTCCTAGTAGCTTTGAATCCCTGCAGCTATATTTCTCCAAGTTCAAAGCACTAGTTTTGCAGCTGAAGCAGTGTGGTATCGAAAATAAAGATTATCAGCTTGTATTGGCCATCCTCTCGAAGCTAGGACCTGACTACTCAGTATTTGTTTCGACCTTCTATGCCACAAAACTCACAGCTCGAACCTGGAAGATGCCTAGCCTTGCATATTTCATGGAATCTCTCACACAAGAACAAGACAAGCTGGTGATGATGGGCACCATCAAACCATCCAAAGATCAAGCTTTGATTGCTGGAGATTTGAGGGTGGATTCAAAAAGCAAAAAGAAAGCTAAAAAGCCACCTGAGCAAAGAAGAGACAAGAAGCAGTCTCCAGAGGATCAACAAGGTCCCAAGAAAAATACCCAGAAGAAGAAAAAAAAGGTGAAATGAACAAGTGCTCATACTGTTCGAAGGGCAATCACACTGAAATCTCTTGTATGAAAAAGCAGATTGATATT